>DWNJ01000614.1:0-14568 GCA_018250275.1 Udranomia eurus
TAGAGCATTTTAAATTATACCGTGAGCCTCTAATTTAGATCCTATCTAAACAATTTGGACAGATACAATCGTATGTTTTCAATTTGTAGAATTAATTATCTGCAGAGGCTAAATTAGTTCGTTACAACATTTCGGTACCCGGTGCCTTGGCTAATTTGCAATTCAAGTGGCAACGCATAATTATCAACGTTAAACTCATTACTTTCGTAGATATCTCATTTCAGTTTCACTTTAAGACACGAAATATCCTTGCTAAATGAGATCTCAAAGGAGTTTGTCATTTATTATACTTATGATTTGAGTTTTCTTCATATTACCAAGACGATAAATATCGATGTGTTTATTTTAATTTAATTAATATTCAAATCCATACCTTAGAAATGGGTGGAGGCGGCTCGGGCACGTCGGAATCCCACTCAGAACTAAGATCGTCGCTGGATGCTTCAGTAAAATCCTCAGTCCACGGCACATCCAATAGCGATGTCTTCATTTGATCATATCCTGGAGACAAAGTCGGCGGTCCATACCCAGGGGGCAGTGGGCTAGACGCTCTACAATCCTCACAGTTGCACGGCTTGGGGCCAAAAGTCTCTTTAGTGGGCGAATCAGCTTTCAAGTCTGTTCTGGAATTCCTTCGACTATCACGTTTTCTGGCACTGCGTGGGGACAGTCTGTTATTGCATTGCGGCGGTATATAGTACCTCGTGGGTTCAGACAGCCGTCTACCACTGTCCGGCGTCTCAATCTTGACGGGCGTGAGAAGAGACATCTTCTTGGTCTTCGGCTGCTGCCTGTCATTGCTCGTGGATCTGTCCTCGGACTCCATGCTGTATCTTATGATCGGAATAGTGAACGGGAAGGCATCTGGACCCTCAGGCATATTGGCAACGGTCACAGACAATAGAACTGTCTCCCACCGGTCGTCGGGAGAAGGGTCAACGACATTTTAGAGTTAGTGGCAATTATCGCTTATTTTGGAGTGCGCGCGCGCATGGTCCGTGGGGCGAACAACGCGAGCGGTATCTGAGCGCGCGGTACGCAGACTGCGCGAGCGTACGTACCGCTTAGTACTACTTCGCCGTACAACTCAACACTTTTTGCTATTTCGACAGCCAAACGTCAGATAACCGACCACAATGTAAGATTTTACGAAATCAATCCCGATAGATTATTAAAACCGAGGAGCGAATGCCTGAAATAAGTGACGAGGCGTGTTTATCGTTGTTTACGCCGGTCCTGGAATTATGACGTTTGTATTCGGATTGAGCTAGGTTTTGCTCGTTTTATCCTTATTATGCAGTGTCGGAAATAGTTTCCATTCGGTTTGTTCGTTATTTAACCTGCATTGAGGTATTCATTGTAACATTTTATTTTCTATAAAAGCAACATAAATCTAATGACGTTCAAATTACTTGCTACCGAACAACAGTTGTTAAAGTTTTGAATGTTGTTCAAATGACTTTCCGCTTAAAGTTTTATGAATTTAATATTTTAAAAAATCTAAACGAGACTGCGTTATATTTTAAAATCATAACTAGTAATTTACATAGTACTCGTATAATGAAATTTTTTAAAAGTAATCCCATTTAACGTACGAGATACTCAAAATTCAAATTTACAAAAAATACAGTTATATTGGTCAATTGCATAACCGCAGATTGTGCTAAAAGCCAATTTATACGCTCCTTCATCGGACTTCTTTATCTAAAAATAATTTCTTAACGCCATCTTGAAACTGGTTTGTGAATTTGATTTCCATAGAACTGATATGTAACAGAAGTGATGGTTTGTAACTTTCAGATACTTTACGACTTTATGCTTCGTTTTTATTAAGGTTTAAACGAGAGCCTTAGCTTTTGAAGTTCCTTCATCACTCCATCGCCTACTCACTACAAAAATGAAACGGAAATATTGAAATGAAAGCCATTACATAAACATGACTTAATCACATGATATTCCTGGACATCCAGAATCATGACGTATTATGAACCTTACGTACGTAAAAAATATTGTTGAACGTATACGTAGTAATGTAGTGAGAATATAATAAAATTATAATAGTATTTACTAAAATTCACATTTCATAAAAAAAGTATAACCCTTTGTTTGACATTTCTGTTCGCTTGTAAGTTCTATGATTATAACAGCGGTCCAAATTGCATAATATCATTCGGTTCAAGTTCGATAGCGTTGATGAGCTAAAAGGAATTTCAACGTTTTATAAATAATTGGCGGCGTTGGAAAATTCCATAAGATTTGAGCTTACCGTGTTTTATTTTTCTTAAATCTTTAATTTATACACACCCCTTTAGTTAAGTCAGCACACACCCGCAAGGTTATAATTGGAACTGATCAGAATATCAACACGGGTCCTTGACGTAAACCTAATGTCAATGCTTGCTTAGCTGTTACATAATTCCGTTTGCATAGTGCAGAACGTCATACGAATTCGTTACTTGACTGTGACGTGTACAATTTATAGAAATATATATATACTCTACTATTACTACTACTACTAATACTATACTATACTATATATACTCTATGGGAGAGGATGCCTAATTGCTTGGAGGTCAACACAAAATTTATTCCGAGAAGACAAGACACGTCGTACTGTACGATATTACATCGTACATCGTACGTCGTGGCTATACGTCGTACATGTTAGTAGTAAAACAAGAAGCCTTCGTCTAGGCTTTAAAAAATAAACATCGAAGCAACAACCTAGCATTATATTTAAACAATACTAAAATTATCTGCAAACAACAAAAAGGCAGTTTCATACCAGAGACGCATTCCATACACGAAATTAATAACACATGAGCTAACTCTAGCCAACAGAGTGACGACAAAAAACCACTTGCATTCCACTCGCATAATGTAACCACGCCGTGTATCGGCATTAGCGGACAAAAAGTGTCCGACAGCATTCTGGATCCGGGACAAAAACACGACACGTGTTGCGCCTATCGATGAGCTGTGATTGGTGTGACGGTGCCCTTATCGTAGATCGCAGACTGCGCTGAGTCGCTAGAGATGTGTGAACTATAGGTATAATAGATACCTAGATTCGAATGATTAGGATTCATGTTTAACGCCATTCTTGGACTGTGTGGGGTGGGTCAACCACCGGTATAGTAGATACCTTGTATCAAATTATCAGCATCGATGTTTAACGCCATGCTTGAACTGTCTAGGGACAGCTGTTCCTACGAATCCCGGCAGTTTAGTAACCATCATTGTCATTAAATTCAGAATTAATATTTAACGCCAACTTAGGACTGGTGGAAAGAATTTACGCTGGTACAATATCCTTGCATAGAACTATCAGAATCGAATAGGGATGGATGAACCATCGTTGTAATAGCTTTTATC
Source organism: Udranomia eurus (assembly GCA_018250275.1). Taxonomy (NCBI): domain Eukaryota; kingdom Metazoa; phylum Arthropoda; class Insecta; order Lepidoptera; family Hesperiidae; genus Udranomia; species Udranomia eurus. Next base: position 3,376 of record DWNJ01000614.1, read on the forward strand.
GAATTATGAGAATTCAATGGAATGATTAGAACGTAAGCGAGAGACAACTAGGGGCTAAATCTGCCTATATAAACTCTACATACAAATAAACATGTTTGTGCTACTTTTTGCTAAAATATGAAGTATAACGACAAATAATATCGACACAGATAAATAATCGTAAGTAAAACTTGGAGCATGTAGTTTCTGCGGCAATAATTCACCCATTATTTACAATCAATAACCATTATTGTGTATTTTTGCTGAATTAATAACCACTTACGTTTTATATTCATTTAAGATTATAGGTCTATAAACCTCGATGTAAGTGAATTATAATGTAAATATTGTATTGTGGGTGCTGTAAGAACGAAGCTTTCATTCCACAGGAAGTTATCAGATAAAGCTTCGCATCACATGACCACATAAATTCCAATATACGTACGACCTATAAAATAATTTAATACCAGACATGGTAAGGATGCCGTCTTGGAGGCCATATTATGCAAATTATCCCTTGCAGTGCCTGATGGTAAGTAGCTACTGTCAAATATGGACATCTCTAATCAAACCCGGACAAGACCGAGGTTCTGACTAAGGTCGCGTTGTTACCACTAAGGGCTAAGTTAAAATGCTTCGTGAATTTCCCTTCCTTCCCACACCATTTTGAAGCGCAGCTTGTGTAGATCGTACGCGATCGCGCAAGTTATGCAACGTCGGGCGCGGTCAGTAACTGGATGGCTCTAACCGATATGGCATTTTCATGTGCGTTTCCGTGTTTCGGAGGGCACTTTAAGTACTATGTACAACAATGATGCCTGGTGGTGGTGGAGTCGAAGCACGAAAAAAACACGTTCAATCTATTCGTAAACAACTATATGTACAAATAGAAATAAGCAGGTTATTCATAACATCGTAAAGCGTAGCGCTTGTCAGCAGTATTATTTATTGTGACATTTTCATTTACCGAACAGCCTACACGCTCATGTCATTGGGAAATGAAATATGTCGACTGCCGGTTGTCTTAAGACAAGTGAAATAAATTAACGGTTACAAATTCCGAATAGGTTCATCGTATTACGCGGCTCTCGGTTTATTATCAACCTTATCGTATTCACTTATTAACTCGAATTTCATTTTTTTTTATCCTTTTCAAATGTAAATCTTCACATCTTTTTATTTACTGTACGGATTATGTGTGTTATATAAATTTACTATCTAACTGACGCACTCAGAGACGTTTAATTTACTTAATGTTTCAAAAAACTATTTCAAGTGATACTTTATATAATCTTTATACGCTTCTGATTTACATACAAACTCTATAAAATTGTTAATTCAAAAATAAATGTTAAAATAAATATATTTATACATATACATGTATTGCTGGATAAGATTAAAAAACAGTTTTCAGCGCTTGCTTAACCATTCTGACAATTCTTCTTTTGCTCGATAACTTGTCTCACGTAAATATCACTTTTTGTAGCGATAATTAATTTAAAACTTCCTTAATTAAACGCATTTCCCCCTCAATTACAGTAATAAACATACCACGAACATAATTTAATCAAAGTATGCGGATTATTAAGAAGTCAAGTTTTACCAGACAGCACCTTACCAGACAAAATGCCCAATCACAATGATTGAACAATCGTTTTCAATTTCGAAATCCTAAGACACGTTTATACACTTTTAAGATTTCACATTAAATTTAATTTATTTCTTTTAAATTATATTCGTTTCATCTTTTGTTCTAAATATTTTATATTATATCCTATTTGAAAATGTATCCTTAATTTACTCGTATATCATAAATACAATACCAAAAAAATGTTGTAAAAAAATTTACTTCGTAAGAATCATCAAATTGATAGAGTATGCCGAGTGCTATATAAAGTTCATGTGTTCTATATTATTCTGGTATTCTGGTATATCTGGTATAAGACATTATGATAATGAGAATACTTTTGTTTTTCAAACTGGAACATAAACCTGTTATCGGTATAATCTAATATAAATTTTCTTTTCAATATGTGCGATTTAATCACCTATATCTGACCACGGTCACGTAGTTACGTCTGACTTAAAAATGATATCACGTAACTTACCTGCGTATGACGTAAAGATTATAACAATATTCAATCATTATTACTATTATACAATTACGTAGGAATATCTTGTATTATGTTATGAGATATGTTATTGAATCGCAGTAATTACAGGTAAACATGATGAAATACGTAAGTAATTTAACATCTGTTTCTTTAAATGAAATAAAAAGATTGCATTTCCATTGCATAAGTTTATTTACGAACACAAGGAGATATCGCAAAGTAATTTTTAACTCTTAAGAATTTTCCGCTTTTTAATTCTAAACAATATTTAATATTCAAGTATTAATAATAGTAAATTATAGTTGGAGATGATTGGCAATAATATAAAGGTAGAATCTTTAACCGACGCGTTCCAACTTATCCCAGAGTAGCAACACTTCTGTGTACATCCACCTAAGAAAGAACTTCGATCCCGTCCTGGGTTGATTATAATGTCCATGGGCAATAGTGACTCCATACCATCAGGTGGCATGCTCGTTTGCTACCTCAATATTATAAAACTTAATCACAGTTAATAAAGCGTATTATTTATATGTCCCACCGATAAATGTCTGACCCCACATTCGTTGACAGTTGGCAAAATGCAAATAATTCCCTCTCAAAATTACTGATCCGTGTAAATATGTATGAAGGACACTTCACAAAGACCGGAAAAGCGGCTCGCCCTTCACTTGTTGCACAAGTTAATACTTCATTGGAAATAAAATATACAACTGGGCTCTTATACATAAATACTTGCATATAGATTGCATGAATTAAAATTATAGACCATCATACATGATAATAGAACATTGAGGACCTTTTAACAATTGTATACTAAACTTCTTAGTTCATGTATAGGGACATTGCAAACAGACACACACACGTACACACACACATCCACACACAAACACATACATTACTTCAGTCATAAAACTCCCTCACACAGACTTTTTTTTTTAATTTTTTTTCTACATATAACCTGTACCTTGAACCTCGGGTGAGGGCCTGGAGATCTGTAATACAGGGCTTCCTAGGTGTATGATGAAATAAAAATGTTATAATCAATGTATGCCCTTATGATGAGAGAAAATAAATAAATATTATTAAAAAACAAATGATAATAGCGGATTGTTGCGAAGTAGTAATAACCTAATTTAATAGCATGGATTTCCGCAAAGTAACGCCTGATACTATTAATTATAGTACTCTGATAATTTTGTCTTTAACACGAAATACAAAGTTAATCTTTGTGATCCCTGTTTAGAACTAGTACTGTCTTCTTAATAGTGATCTTTACACTGCGAGGCTTTCCAATTAGCCCTGCGACAAGTCTATCTTTCATGCCATTTATTCTGTTACGCGATAACTTTAAGCAACATAATAATAGAGACAAATAAAATGAAACGATACAAATAAAATGCGTTTATGAAGTAATCAGAATCCTATATCAAAAACAAATACAATTTGTGTTGAATACAATTCAATAGAAAAAATGTTGTTACAAACTAATACAATTTAAAGATTTACAAATTCTATATCATGTATTTTTTTACTAAATGCATCTTTTACTTATAAATACTTTAAATGATGATAGCGCTCATTCACCAAAACTAAATTGATGATGCCAAACGTAACTAGCGGTACGTTATCCAATTCAATGACTACAAGTATATAAGTATTCGTATTGACCCTTATCCAAGCTCACAAACAAGGTAAATTTGTTCGACAGATAAACGTAACTGTAACTTTGACTCACGTTATTCCGAGTCTGCCAAGATCAACTTTGAGGCAAATTCTGGGCCTAACTTGAGTGAAAGATTCTTCTTTGAATAATTGAGTTATTAGAATTGAACCAAATAGCTACTGAACGAGGTTTGTTGAGATAGTATAAGACTTACTGTCTATCTCTTACATAATTTATCATTCAGCGAAAGGCTTTTAAAGTAGGTAGAGACGTGTAGTGTATTTATGGACCTAAGTCTACGAGTATAAGAGGCTTAATAGAAACTGCCTATGAAAGGCTTTAGTATTTGTTTATTTGAGATATAAATATATATAAATGTTTAGAAAGGTCTTTAAATAATTCTATAACTGTAGATTTTTGTGAAATAAAAGCAAATGTTAAGAGGTTTATTATATATACTAAAATGTGCGTAAAAGATTTTAGTAAGAAACATTATAATTCGTATCTGATTGAAATAGGTACACGTAAGTCACGAATTGAAAATAGTCTTATTGTCTATATCGTAATCTTAATATCGTTATTTTGTTTATAATATAAATGTGAAGATATGCGTCAGAAGAAGCAGAATAATAGATAGATTGATATTTTTTTATCAAAACATCGACTAGGCTTAGGTTCGAGCCTCAATACGTGTATTTCATTACTAAAATCATTTCGAAACGATTAATAGGTATTACTTTTTTTGTAACATTGAGGTAGCAACCGATCATGCACGCCACCTGGTAAGTGGTCACTGTCGCCCATGGACACCTGCAATCAACACATGACAGGATTCGAAGTTCTTTATTAGGTCGACCACAGATTCGGCAACCCATGAGGACTAAGTTGGAACGATTCGACGTTCGGCAAAGTGAGGCATACGAGTATGTATGTTATACTATAAAGTTGATGTGGAGATCGCGAGAATATCTCCGTATGTACGTATTTTTAATGTTTTCATGGGCGAAGTCTTCCAATATGGTGACGGTATTGATGACAATGCGGTAGCAATAAATAGTTATTAATAGGTAATGGACTGCATTTCCTATTATCCCTCGTATATTGATAACGGAAACCTAATCTTTAGTCAAATTCGTAATCTCTACGTGAGCAAAAACGATAATAATAATCACACTTATGTCTCCAAGTGCTAATTATATCGACTCGATTATTTCAGATATCGATTAAACTGCTTATCAACTACTCCCTATTATGACAATCATTGTGCTAGTAATATTCCATGTTTTAAGTACTATTTGTTAGTCTTATAATTCTATTAAAAGAGTTAAAATTTAGTGTAAGGGTAATTCTAAATTATTTCATAATGCCATCCATTAACGGAAAATACCAACACTACAAAAATGAAAACGTTGATGAGTATTTCGCGGCGATTGGTACGTAAATAAATAACTTTATAAATGACAGACGATAGAACATTGTGATTCGACTCCGGAGTGACCACCGCTACACATATTTGTGTAGCAGTATTCTGGTTTGAAGGGTGTGGTAAGAGACATACTTTACCGAGTCTACTAACCGTTCCAACATAGTCCTCAGGGGTAGCGGAAAAAAACGCGTGCGTCTTGGGACATCCGACAGAAGAGGCAACTTAAAAAACACTTTCAAAAGTGGTGATAATTTTAGGTTATATGCTCACTGTCAATATAGGTCTATCGTGCCCTATCACTGAGTCATGCGAAGAGAGGAGTAAGAAGCGTCTGTCCGAAATACGGCTAGCGCTGTGGGTTACAGTTAGTGAGGAGGAGTCTGCCTGCCACTGCCGTATGCGTGAGAGAAAGGGAAGTCAGACAGACTGCTGGCGTAACGCGTTTTGTAACGAAGCGGTTTACCCTTCCACAAGAAGTTATCACTTTAAAAAAACGCAATGTGTAATAATTTCAGGTGTACCCTACATGGGGCGCAAAATGATGGGCCTGTCGTCTCCGTTGTTAGAAATATCTTTAGTGGATGACGAGATGACGATTAAAATCACATCCACGTTTCGTGCAACTGAGACCAAGTTCAAACTGGGCGTTGAATACGACGATCCTATGCCGACTACTGCAATCAAAGTATGAGTAATTCTACTTGTTAACATCCTATTTACGTAGTTACATCTTCTTGGCACATACAAGAGTAGCAATTGACTACAATTATCTTTGACAAATAACTCACTTTCCAGAAGTATCATTTTGTTCATACCAATAAAATTATTGTACCCACCGTTTATACAAAGACCGAATCTTGTTTGGAATAATTGCCTAATAGAGCAGGAATGTGACATGTAGTTTACAAGTCAAAAGTTAAGACAATACAAGTCATTTATTTGTTTGTTTTTTGTTGCAACACAACTGTTCAGGACAATGAAATATAAAAACTACCACTACCAATAATTTGAAAATTTATGTTGTGAAACTTGTCCCATTGCTAATCTATAACTACAATTATGTTTGACAAAGTTTTTGCCTGTTTCTCTTGAAATACAACAATATGTGTGTTAACTTCGATGGTCAAACAAGATGGGAATTATATTTAGGCGATAGAAAAGGACAAATTTAATAGTAAAATTATATTTCAGAGTGTCACGAAAAAGGTGAGCGATAATGAATTGGTAACGGAATCCGTTATACCCGACACGGGCGTCAAGTGCGGACGCCATTACCTTTTCACCGATGAAGAATGTATTGTTGTAAGTTATACCTTGGTGTAATACATTAATTTGTTTATTTATTTTTGTGCTGTCTTCTCTAAAAAAAAACCAAATGTATTACTATATATTAATTTCTCATCACGAAATTTGCATACAAAGCATTATCTAGGTGCATAAATTAAAGACGATTCAATCATTCAGCTTACCCAGAAAACAACTCTTTTGACGATATTATCATAGCTTTATTCATAAGCGATTAACATTTAAATGTATTCCATTATTTTCTTATGAATTTAAATATACAAACCCTTTAGTACGCAAACATATAAAACTTAGTAACAACAATGTAATGAGAAGCCAATATTAAGAATTTATAGTTTTACCCGCTGTTGATAATAATGTTACATTTTACACTACACGTTAATAAATATCGCGGGCAAAGTCGGGACTTCGCCCTCATTAAACATTAAGTAGAATGACAGAGTCCCGTGCGACTTACTCGACACTTACCGTTATATTTTTCCCAATTTACATAATATTCTTATAAATAATAATGTGTTATTTTGATGTATATAACACGATGTGTAACTAACATCGCCACAAACTTTCGCAATTATAATATTAGTAAGATGTTTAACGATAAAAATTATCAAGCATTGTATATCAAAACAAAATATGCTGCTATATATATAAGTAACTAATGCATTTCTATATATTTCAGACATTCACGCATGAAAATGTGGAAAACCCTGGAAAAAGGTATTTTAAGAGGGTGCAGCAATGAAACCAGTTTAGACATATTGAAAATTAAATATAATTTAAAATTGTAAATAATGTATGTACTTTTATTCATATTATAACGAATTAGACTTTTTTCGGAATTTTCATTACTATTTTTACTAATTGAAGTTGCGGATGGACCATTATTATAAATGATAATATACATCAGGATATTAAAAAAAACATATATTACAGTCATTATAATAATCAATATGAAAAATATATATAATATATAATATATTTATTTTTAATTTAATTATATATTATGTATGTTATATTTTTGCATATTTAAAGTAAGCATGATATGTTTATAAAATAATACACCTACGGCAAAATCTCGCTATCCACCCAGGGTTGACTGGCAGATAATGCCTCATGGCACTAAGTTTACTCTTTGTAACATCTTTTTTATATGTTTAAGAGCTGATGCAAGAATTAATAACCTCTTAAATCTTATCATAAATAAATAAAGCACAATCGGAACAACCGTTATGTTAAATAGCATTATATATACAGTAAAAGACCTTTGGAATTTAGATAAGTATAACTTATGCCTTAAAAAACGTACATACAGAACGATCACCATTCGATAAGTATTCTGTTTTTATAGAAAACAGGAATCCGTCATGACCAATTGTTTCTAGGTAGAGCGCGTTTTCCTACAAAAATAAAAAATCTAACCCTTCTGTTTGACTTTTTTGTTTGTGTAGCAAATTAGTACCCGCGCGTTGAGATTTTCGGAAACACAACTCACAAACCTGACTGCGTGAATTGTTAACGACGCTGTTTATTTTACGAAACATTAACATCTCTTTTTATTTTGTAGGTGTTAGAACCTTTTACGGTTCGACTCCGGAAGGACCACCGCCACACCTGTCTTATAACCTTATAACAGGAGTATTCGTGCTGCTGTGTTGTGGTTTGTAGGGAGACGTACTTAACTTGGGTTGATTACAGATGTCCATGGGCAGTAACCACTTACCATCAGGTGGACGGCATGCTCGTTTTCTACCTCCCAGTTATAAATAAAATATTCTAAGGTCGGCAAAGTCAGATATTGATAAAATAAAATAATATAAACATTACAACAAAGCCTACAATTTATATCAATATCAATTTATGTCGTTGAAGTAACTATTTATCACGTTTGTATTAAATTCTATGTATTAGGTAATTGTGGTCTTTCAGTATCAGTGGTCTTAGTATGAACTGAATTGGTTTGCATATACGTTGTTTTATTTATCCAATAAATAAACGTTTTTACTAATCATTTTAATTTTAATATGATTAGTAATATGACGGCCCGTCATTCGAACTTTACCGGGAGACCTTTACTATACTTATACAGTGATACTGTAAGAACTCAATGCTCGCATACACAACATAAAGCAAATGCCATTCTTACTTACTCTGTGGTTGTGACCTTTACGTCAATTCTCTTCGCGTAAAAAATATCTAATACTCACAATTTCGTGGCAGCCGGTAAAAACTCGTGTGCGTGAGAGCAAACTTACCTGAAAATAGAAAAGGTCATATTTTATAAGGGCAATAAATAATATAATTCCAAATCCTACGGGATTGGACCCTTTATTCAAGAGTTTACGTGACATTTATAATACATCAATCCTTCTTTCTCAAGTACTTAATACCTACATAATAATAATTCGTATATAAAAAATAAAACGTATGGAACGTTATCAGATATATAGAAAATGGATTACAGAAATTCTGTATGGGTTAAAATGTGTTACAATTGAAAACTACAGGTGTTTACAAGGTAGGTACAAGGAACACAAGGTTTACTTTATTCTACACATTGCTTATCAATTACAACGACTTATTTTTGTGCAAACTAACGTCTTATTTGAGTTAATAATAAATGACCAACTTGATTTTGGCACATGCATTACTATTACAGCTATGAGTAGCCCCCAATGTAAGGTGGCAAGACAAAAAATATAGCTCCTGGCACACTTCTAGGCTTCTCATTGGACTTAGACTAGAATTAGATATTAGAATTCAGAACCGATTTGACAGCAAACTGAAGAAATTCAACGAGTTTATTTCAAAATTGGAAAATAAAGATACCAATCGTACCGAATGATATGTTTATAATGATACTGACTGAAGGTAATTTTATTCGTTATTGTTGCCTATGCCATTATAATGGATGAGCTATTAGAGAACGTTTGGCGTATTTAATAAACGATAAAAGGAATAGAATGGAGTTTGCTCGTAACAAAGGAAATGTTTTCAAACAATTACAATTGACTGAAGATATAAAGGAGGGGAATCTTTGGTGTTTTTTCACTCAACAATATTGAATTAGCGAGATCGTAATGACTAAATAAAATTATATAAAAATATTTTGTATACGATAAAGAAGTAGTATATAGCCGTTTTCTTTAACGATTAAGACCTACTAGATTATGTAGCGGTCTCACGATTTCGATCAAGTTTTTATTTTGTGAACACTTTTGTGATAAATCTGGTAGTTGCCGGAACCCTTCAAGAATTGCTCTTAATATTCTACACCGTTGATTAATTTCAGTCAAGCAGTAAGTTATAATAGACAACAAATACAAAATTTGTAAGCTTTCAAAAATGTGGCGGCATTTCTTAATAGTTCTAACGTCGGTGCCAATCGAAGCCAGATACGAAAATGTTAATATAAAGCAGGATTGGTGGGAAACAGCCGTTTTTTATCAGATATACACCCGGTCGTTTATGGACAGCGATGGAGATGGAATTGGCGATATCAACGGTGAGACAGACGATAAAGTAATAGACGTTAGAATAGAATAGACGACAAAATCATATAATATTATGATACGTGAAACAGAAACTATGGTACTCATTTTTACGACAATCACACGGACGGAGGAGTGTAAAATTTGGCACTGTCAAAATTTATACGGAGAATAAGTGTAGAAAGCTAATATTTTATACAATAATTCATTAGAAATACATAAAATTAGTAAAAGAAACAATTACACACACAACCATGCCTTTCACAGAATCAAGAGTGAATTCGGAAATGTCATTACAATTAATGTCATTTTGTGTAGTCAAAAATAATTCCAAGTTTTTTTTTCTCGGCATCGTGCATTTTGCGTATAGTCAATGACAAAGCTATTACTCTATATCTAGGTCAAAAATATAAAAATTTTACAACCTAATAATAATTTCAAGAAATACGATTCTTGTTGACCGCTCGGCGAGATCTAGTATAGTATAATATATAGTAATAACTAAGTTATACATTATATCTTGTTAGTAAATAATAGTACCTAGATATGTACTTATATCAGCCGATTAGTAATTTAAACGAATTAACATATTAATGGAGAGTCTAGCTACTGTAAATTGAATGACTGAGAAAACAATTATGAAGAAAACGTTATTCTAGGAATAACATCGAGACTAGAGTATTTAAAAGAGCTAGGAGTCGATGCTGCTTTGTTGTCTCCTATCTTCAAGTCACCGATGCAAGATTTCGGTTACGACATTGCCGACTACTATAGTATCCAGTCGGAGTACGGCAGCATCGAAGATCTGGAGCAGCTCCTAACGAAGGCGGACGAACTGAGTGAGTCTCTTATTATTCATAGCCCAATCCATTATGCAAATTTATGCATTGGGTCCCGACGAATTATCAAAATTTCTCAACTCCAGCTCAAATTGTTTGCGCTCAAAATGAGTCACATGTTTCTTATTAAGTATTTCTTTGTTTGAATATTGTTTGTTTATTACTGGGGTCTTTGTTCTCAATGCTGTTGAAATGTATTAAATTTATATTCTAAAGCTATTTTATTTACTATTGTGACAGTTGTTTGATACTTCAACACAAATAGGTTTTATTACTTACTTCGTAGAATTCTGTCAGACACATTTATTAAATTTTCAGATATCAAGATAGTTTTGGACTTCGTGCCTAATCATACGAGTAACGAGAGCGAATGGTT
>DWNJ01000615.1:0-14561 GCA_018250275.1 Udranomia eurus
AATATACTATAATATATAGCAATTACTTTCATAAGTTGATATTATGAGGTAATCATTTTAATAATTTTTTAATCAATTTATATAATATAAATAAATAGATAAATGAAAATATGAATACGATTACCTCATAATATCAACTTATGAAAGTAATTGCTATATATTATAGTATATTTATATATTATTAGTATATTTAATTGGTGCTGCTCATTGTTTGTCTAACCAAATTTTAGTTTATTTATTACTTGACTTTGCGTCAACAAGTTAACAACTGTTACTCCGAGTGTTTTAAAATGTAATTTGTATGTCATTGACAAAAGGAAACGAATAGTTTGATAGATAGTGTCGACGAGTGACGCCTTCCTTCTGGTTTGTAAAAAACATCACGATCTTTCAATAGCGAACCTGCCAACAGATGAGGGAAAAATGTTTTTATCTGAGAGTTATTGTCGAATTGTCGAAACATAAAAATGACGGTAGGTAAAACTTTAGGCGTAATAAAACGTAGTTTAATTACGACATTAGTAGTGGACGGTTAGTACTGTCTGAATAAACACGTGATAATAGGTCCTATTAATTTAAAAGGCAATTAGTTAACTTTTAATTAAATTACGTATAAATACATAAGCCTCGAACTAAAATATTTAAATAACGCGAAAAACTTAAATAGCTTAATTAAAAAAATATAATTATAGCTACTTTCTGTAGCACATTCCTACATATCTTCTACAATCAATCTTAAGATTTTACTCGTGAGTCATAGGTACCTTAAAAACAACGCCGATGCTTACAAGATAAGAAGATAATAGGAAAGCTCGTGTACCTTCCTCGACTACATCATTTCTCTAAGAACAACAAAAAATTATACCATCATCATAGTAGGTACTTTTAATGGTGGGTACCTATTATTTATAAATATTGTCGCTATGACAGGAATTATAGTGCTTCTTTAATTCGCCACGCGGAAACTGTTCTAAGTTGTCCTGATATATTTAGATGTAATATTAGTGTCGAAGCGTTACATTACGTCACTATCATCACCGATGACACGTCCTTTAATAAAGCTGACCTGCTAGCATTTTTCAGTCATCCAATAAATTGATTAAAAGTTAATATTATCCTCATACAAAATCGCGACAAACTCATACCATATAAGAAAAGATAGAGCAAAGCTATGTTGACAAGAAGGAGCTACCCTGACGCGTCGCGCTATGCGCCGCGGCGTCACGTCACGTCATTTGTCGTCGTTAGCGATGACGCACGGCGCCGCTGACCCCGGCTCTCACCCGCGCCATCACTCTTCTATCACACGACAATCATGACACGCATTCTAATATTATTTCCAGCACAATATCAAACTACCTATTCCAAGCACTCGTCCCAACAAGCTCAAATAACTGTGCAGGTAACTACTGCGGAGTTATTTATTGCAAACCTTACCATTTTAATCATATAATGCGGCTGCGGTTATCGATAAATTATCTTTGTTAAACCATTTAAGAACACTCGCAAAAAGCGTACACTCGCAATACAGCATTTCTCATAAAATATAACTGCAACATTTGTTTTACGGCAGGTGACGACCATAGAACAGAAAATTATTACAAATAGCTTTCTTTTCGCGGAATAATATGCCAAGAGAAATTTTGCAAAACTTTTTCAACCACCCACAATGAAACGGAACGTGCACGAATGGCAAAAATCTATATTTGTGTAATGATCTTGTATTGAGGCCACGGCTTCCATTCACCCAATGTTTTTCTAAGGGTGATTTATGGCGATATGCAACGAAACAATTGATCCGTTTTGACTTATGATGGGCATGGCACGAAGTTTCACTGACTACCCTTTTAGAGCCTCGAAACAAACCCTTTGAGAAACGGGGTAATAAAATTTTATTATTATATTTGCAATGCCCGAAAACGAGTTTGCCGTGCACCCCGCGGCCTTCACTTTACCAGCACCAATTAGTCATGACTATTCGATGGTTAGCAGAACCAAAGATTTTTTTAATATTGATATAGGCGTGCACAAAAAATTGTCAGTTTTAAAATGTAGATTTATGGCTTGACCCATAAGTAGTAAAGTTTTTGTTTTGGTTATCTACAGATGATAATAAAATGTTAACGCTGACGAAATTGTTAATATTAATTGCCCGCTTTTGGGTGAAGTTCTACTGACGTTGGTGTTCTGTTTTCAATCCAGTATAGGTATATGCGTTTGATTTTCTGACCCTGACATCCATATTGACATTCACTTTTAAGAATATAATTGCATCTCAAGGAAAGAAGTCATGAACAAATATTTATTGTATAACATTTTAAACACAAAGCTGGTCTTTGCGGTCAATTCAGAACGCTCATTATGATATGTTCACTGCACCGCAAATATAATATGCCGTGAACTTTGTTACAGTAGAGCGCGCTAAGTAAAAGACTTAGACATGTTTACAAGGTTTAGTGGTTTTGGGTTGCATACTGCGGTGGGAGCACAGCGCGTTACACGTCAGGCACGCGTCTTTAGACATTTGATATGACATTATACTATTTCTGTTGTGAGGCGGGATGCGCCGGGATGCGGCGTGATGCGCTCGGGTGCATGCAAATGGTGCGTGGAGATGTGTGACGTACTCGCTCGCAATCCTCCGCCACCCTCGTTACGCATAGGAGAAGTCGTGGAGATGAATTAGGTGTAAAAGTAAAATTGGTATATTTAAATTTCTGGCCTTTAGTTTTACTCTTTTGTCTTTCTTTAATACTAACTCATTTATGTTGCTCGTATTTAGGTATGGATTTGTTTTTAAAATGTACCAAAATGTGAACATTGTTTGGTGCAGGTTTTCGTTGTCATAATAATATCGTTAGTAATATCTAGAGGTAAAATAATATATATTGATTTATACAAGGTATTATATAATTATTAACAAGAAAGAGTAATAAAATTATAATACCTATAAAAACTGTGTGTGTCACATCATACATATTTTTATATTCAATGAAAAACAACTCTAAGTATTTTTTGTTCTACTGCTTAGTAAAACTAAAAATTCAATTTTATGCGATATGCAAACAACTCCTATTATTTTCTATTTTTCGTTTTAATGTTCGAGTGAAATAAGTTTAAAACTAATTACGAGTCGCATCAATAGCTTCTGTTGTCGTTACATTGTCTCTAAGGACTGCGGTTTGTACTGACTACACAATAGAATACATAAATTGTTCCTCACTAGTTTTTGCCTTACAATACTCATGTGTTTAAGTGAAAGTGATATTTAAACGAACGCTGTCGCATTTACAAACAAACTCATCATCTTTGTTATGCTAATGCGTTAATTTTATAGTTTTTCTGCAAAAGGGCTGGCATTCCTTCAGGCTTATTGTTACGCTTTCGGTGGCGTAAAGCATTTGCATGTGAAACGTTCCAAGAATTTGAACGTACTTGTTTTTACGACAAAAATCATTTTATTTTCGGGCGACGTCGGACGAGCCGAAAGGTAGGTGAGTTTATTGTTGTTAGATGGCCATATGCAAGGGGCAAGGTCGGCGGCGGGCGGTCGGCTCGGTAGCGTCTTCGCTCGTCTAATGAGCAAGCGTGTTCGCTTCAATTACACACGGCACTCTTATTCGCCGGCAATTTATTTCATTTTTGCCTGTGATCGCGCCTTATTGAGAGTCTTTTTATCTTATTGCCTTCGTGGGTCTATAATACACGTTCTGTTACTTGCAAATGAGATGCCCCGCGAACGTGTTGGGTTGGCTCGGTCATGACGTAGTTAAAAATAATTAACATTTTTGCTTCACGTATTTTTCTATTTCGGATCGGCCTGAGAACTTACGGAATATAGGTTTGATAGAAATATTTGATACTTAGCCTCGCGTAAAGTAGTAGTTTATGAGTAATGTCTATACATATAAATTCAAGTGTCTGTCTGTGATTCCCAATAACTAGGTTTGTTCAAGTGCAGTGTATTACGATACTAATACCTAAACGGCCATTTTAAAATCTTTGTCTCTGTCTGTCACGATGTTTGTCCGGGCCAATCTCCGAAACTACTGGACCGATTTTAGTAGAATTTCGCACAGATGTGTAACTTTGAACACTTAAAATATAGGCTATATTTTATTTCGAAATTATGATTTTTAGATGACCATGCCTTATAATATTGATTAATTTTATAAGTTGCCAATGTCAATTATATAGTAGATGACGCTGTGATCGACTTCTAACCTAAAACGGTCAAAATTACTGGGAACAGGGACAGGGACGGAGATGGGGACAGGGAAATGATTCTAAGGCGGTACGAAGTGCGCGTGGTTAGCTAGTCTTTAATAATTCTATAAATCAAAGATTTGGCTGGATAAGATCAGAATTTGTTCTGACTTTAATGTCCTGACGAGTTATAGCTTATTGAGGATAGGAAGACATTTGCCAAGACGATGGTGTTATGAGTAGAAGCGTCATTACAGTAATAACAATTTCGGATCCGTTGCCAAATGGATGTCAAGCGAAAAGACATTGAGTGGGCTGGGAAAAATAAGCGTATTCAAAATATTATGCACATTTTTTCTAACGTTTTTTGCATACTTCTGTATAATTTATGAAATATGTATATTATTAGTGCTTTCAAAAAGTAATTTTTTTTACAAAGTAAAGTGTACTTAGGTAATAATGGTTTTTATCCTTAGAATACCTACGAATAGGTACCTACTCAATTTTAGCTAGATTAGTTGTATTGAAGTGTTGCTTGAGGTAAATCAACCCAAATTATAACCAATAATAACCTTTAAGCATTAGTAACACTAAACCCAAATTATAACCAATAATGACATTAGTCACACTAAACCCAATTCTATATAAATTCGGATAGGTAATTGTTTATTATGATATGACGTCGGATTTTTATCTCTTTTCCCAATCTCATCGCATCGATCCAATTAATAATTAAAGACAAGAACTGACGAACATTACTTTAATTTGAAAGATAAGACACCACAAAAAGTCCTTTTGCAATTCTTAATGTGCAGTAGTTGTTAATTCCATTCATTAAGCCAATTATTTCTTTCAATATCAATGAATTTAATATAAAAGTGCAACATAGTTGCGAGTACAGGTGCTGATATATCGTTCAGGGTATATGGAATATATAGTAAGATCGGGAAAAGAAGGTACTTGCTCTTAAAGTTAATGATGGTTATGATTTTTCTCTAAAACTTTTATCAAGACTAAATAAACTTCTGTATATAATACGCTTGAATATACACTTTTACCAATCCTTACTAGGATTGGAATCAAAGTAAAAGAAGCAGTTTCCAATACAATAACACTTGTCAATTGTTGTTTAAAAGATAAAATGCTAATATACCCAACTGGTTTCCAGTATGTCTATGAATCAATTGATATACATATAAGTAGTTTATATTATATACAAGATACCTCTCGTGGACGTAAATGTAAACATCCCGATGACGATGTAATTTTTGCTTGTTTTTGTAACATTTTATTGCATTTGGAACACAAGGGTAGAATCGTAAATTAAATGAAAGATCCATCAGTTCGGGAAGGAGTAAATCAAGGCGGACGGATTGCCCCTAATAAAAATTATAAGAGGCACAATGGCTCGAATGTGCGTCGGGACCGTCAGGAGCTGTAAACTCTTGCTATGTTTGTTTATGGTGCACTAAAATATGTTATAAACTAGATAAGTATAATCTAAATAAAGTTGCCTATAATTAGTTTCATGATATTTGTGTTTGTCCCTTTCCTACGTCCCGAGTATGTCGTATTCACATTTCGTTCGTTCATCTTCATTCTCATTCCTTTCGTGTATCAGGTTATTAAGTAAAGTAGGTAATGCAAAAAGTGGTTTCATAAGTGGCTTCATTGTTTCCCAAATTAAACGTTTAATAATAATATTGGTCGTGAGGAAAGAAATTTATTTCTTGCGGCAATATTTCTTTGTTCGCGCAGCCAATGGAGCGCGCTCGACGTTGACGTCTTGCCGAGTTTTTTGTGATGCTCTTATTATATTTTTTGGTGGCATTTTTTGGATGATCTTATTTGTTTGTTCAATACCTGGTCGTAAATCTGTTGAGGATGAGGAACACGCAGGTGTGCCAACCCTTTTCGAGAAGTATTTACTAACCCCACTGTATATAAAAGCGAAACGCGACGGCCATTTTGCGTCATATTCATATTTATAATCGCGACTGCTCATAACGCGAACACGCATTTAATACCTACGTTATTGATCTCTGACTGGAGTTGTTGCCAAAATTGTTACAAAAGTGTTTTTCACAATCAAACTATAGAACATCTGCTTCAATTTAATAATTTTATAATAATCTTGCTTAGAACTTAGAAATTTAGTAGAATAACGCTTTGGTTTGTTGACGATTGTACTCATTCAATTATAAATATACTTTTTCAGGCAACACATAAGTTATTCAACTACATTCGAGAATTCCTTTTGTAAATTAGTTTTAAAGAAGGAATGTTTCTATAACAGCTACTTCCAGTTTAAATTAATTTCGTATTTAGAGGATGCCCCATTTATTACATTCACAAATGTAAATGAACGCTTTCGACTTACTCGTTTACGTGAGAATATTTGTATTTATTTTATTTATGGAGAGAGGAGCGCGAGGGCGATGTGTTTATGTATCTTTAGATTTAAATACGAGTTTACTTGGAGTTACTCTGGAATCCATTAGTTAATATTGGTTATCTATTGTAAGTAAGATGTGGCCTTTGAATGTTTTCTAACAACGTTTATTAATTGTTAGGATTCCAGTTTGAATTAATTCTGTAACTAATGAGTTTGTTAAGTAGTGAATTGAAAGTTAAAGTATTATCATAACTATGTATGTCGAGAATCGGAGTTAGGTATGGATACACATAAAATTTATTTTTGTCAATTTAACAAAAAAAACTAAATTCGTTGCTTATGTATGTTTTCACTTTTTTATTGTTTTTTTTCCCATTTTTATAACCAAATAATGCTGTGTGGTTGTGGTCGCAGATTTATTCCTTCCATGCGTTTTAAGTCCTCCGAAGTAAAAAAACGCATTAGTAATGGATTTCAGGCGGAAACCTTGTTCTACCAAATTGATGTTTGTGTTTCCAATTGTTCTATTCGTAGGACGGCAGTACAATTTGTGCGACTATGACTAAACATTACGCAGATTTGTATCAAGAATAGGGATTGCGATCTGGTATCATTTTTAATCCGGCCGGATCCGGTCGCATCTCCGTCAATCCGGTCGGATCCGACCGGATCCGGCCTGGATTAGTTAAGTCAGGATAATGTACCCTTTTCGTTTAAAAATAGGCTGTTTATGAAAATTGAACGAGTATAAATTATGTAATGTATGTAAGTAACCTATGTAGGATCCGTTTTACCGGATCCGGTTTTCCGGATTGCAATCCCTAAACAAGAATAAGTGACCCTTAAACGTTAGAATGTTAAATGTAATACACGTCCACGTCCACGTCCACGAAACGTAGCTAGATAATGACTTACCTATTAATAAGTATTTGTCACTTTTATATAAAAGTATGATTCTTAATAAAGCAGAGTAACAGAGTCACTCTTCAGCAGATGTCCTGATAGTTTAAATCGAATCTAGGTTAGAGCATTTAGGACCTAATGTTTCTATTCTTAGCTCGAGTTTTTTCATTCTTAGCGCGAGTTTCTGACTCTTAGTTCGAGTGTTATGTGTATGTGGTACTAGTAGAAAAGCAAGTAATATTTACATCATACTGATAACATTATTTCCTCCGAACTACACACTAAAGCAGGTGTGGCTCAGAAGCGCGGCCGCAGATGTATCCGCTTGTCAATTGTACGCGAACAGGTCTGTAAGATAACTCTATTCTTTGAAGACGCATATAATTACCTTAAAATTACGTACCTACCCATTTGACTTGTAAACATTGTTATTGTTGTTATGGAAATGGCAAACAGGAGAACGGACATCTTTAATCTACTTTAATAGTAGGACTTGAACAGGTTGGCTGTGTTATGTCACGCATTTGAGATCGAAGACTCAAACACGTTAATTCACTTGGGCTTAAACTCTGGATTCCTGTTTAAAAATAAACTACGTAAATATAAAGTACCTATACCTATCTATTAATAATTAAAACAAATAAATTTGTATTCTTCGCATTGAGCACGTATAATTAACCAAACTTCATTTAGCCAGCTATCTAAGGGCGCCTACCTACTTGCACAAATGTCCAATAATCATGTTCCTTCTTTCATTGGTACAAGGCTTGCATGGGGCAATGAAAGAAGCCATTCTGCATCACATGCATGTATTGGATGTCTTGACACATTCCTTTGAATGGAGTCATTAAAATCGAGCTGAATAACGGCTTTATAAGATGTTCTTTCTGATGTCAACTTTAAAATTTAATGCGCTGAGTTATTGTTAGTACATTCGTGACGATTACATGCGCGCTAACGAATTTATGTCCCACTTGTCTTTCGCCCTCACTGCGACCATCATAATGTCTGAAATCAGTATTTTTGGATGTTTATTGGTTTTCAAAAGGACTGTGAAAGTGGATTTGGTGAAGCTTATAAAGTGTAATGAGAAAAGTGGTACCCTTATAATTATTTATTGAATTATTCCAGATGTTTTAAAATAATATATATTACGTGGGTAGATATGTACCTATTGAAACGTATAAAACAGTATTTTGACTTAAAATGTTATCGATGTTGATATTCATTGGTCTACTACGATTTCATGAATAATTTATTATTTCCTACACGATGATATAGATACACATGCGAGAAATGAAATGTCTATTCCAAAATGTTGTAGGTATAAACGTTTGATATACGTGTCTATAATAGACGCGTCGAACTCGCCAGCTACTTCGTAAAACATAAATATTATCGTTTAGAAGGCCGTTCTCAATCGAACTTATTTTTCCGACTGCCGACAGTTATTTCATATAAATTAATGGCGCAAGTCGTCACGGCGCAGACGCCGACTCTATTTTTAAACTGACGAATGAGACGCGCCGAGCGCACGCGCACGCGTCCCGTCATATTCCAATTACAAATAGCTGTCATCGTCCCAACGCATCTAACATGTTCTGTTTCTCGTATTTCGAGTAAACTCTGTCTGATTTCAGATATCTTCACATTACGTTGCGAGTTCAGCGCTCCTATTCCGCGGAAAAAGCGGGTCAGTGCTGTTGCCACGTGCGAATGAAACGAGAGCTTTTCGTGTACGCGTGCGGTTGGCGTCGTAAGAAATGAAATTATGAATTATGATATCACGGATGTCGGGGAGCGTCTCTGTTCCGCTCGAGGGAACAGAAGGCGAGTGAACGAGACGCAGGACGGCGCTGCGCCGCGCCGACGTCGAAAGGGTTATTATATATGAATTATGATGACGTTGGCTCTCCGTCGGCGGTAATATCGTTATGAATATGCTGCGTTCCTCTCGCTTATTGGTGGAAAGCACATCCGCCTCGGTTTGTTGGGGAACGCCTACGGTGGTCTTTTTTTACTCCTTTATTGACATTCAGATATGCACATTGCGAGTGGCGATGCACAAACTGTAATATTTTGCTTGGAACAGAGATAAGTCGAGCGAACGAGCGGTCGCACCGAGCATTTGGGATGCAAATACAGCAGGCTGTCGTATGTAAACGAACTTATGCTACTCATGCGGTATAGGCGCCCGCTATGAGACCCACTCAGACGTTTCCTGCATTATATCAATTTGCATTTCAGCAGGTATCCATGCATGTATGTAGCTCCCTACCTATCCGGAACAATACATTCATGTACAATGGCATAAGTGGGCAGAAATCGTTCGACATTGCCAAAAATAAACTTCGTATGTTTTGTTATTATAAGAGCGAAGAAGAATGACAAAGAAAAAATCTTACAACAATTAAACATTCACACTCTATTCAATATTTAAAATCACATTCAAGCCTAATATAGGAAGGAGATAAAATTAAAGTCCGGTACAATGTAAGAATCGTATAAGAATGCAAGTAAAGCATTTACAGAATTACGAGTACAGTTCAAAATCCAACAAGGACATTAAAAATAATTCAAAATCATTAAAAGTTTAACAATGTAAGAAAACGGAGAAACAATCATGTTTTATACCTAACTACGTTTTCTACTTATCTAACTGCCGAATGATTTATATCGACTTTGATTCATGTCTAACTTAACCCGAATCGCCAAAAATGTGGCCCATAACAAACACGCGATAACGGTTGAGGAAAACAGCGCGCGATGAAGGACGCCAATGTTTCCGTGTGCTGGGTTAAGTGGGTTGCGTAGCCCAGTGCGTGGAGCGGAGCAGTCGTGGCATTCACCTTGTTGGCAGCGCGCCAGCCGCCCGGCCGCGCCCGCGCTTTCCCTCTGTATCATCTGTTGACAAGATTTCTTCATCATTATGACGGTTCCGTTATATTGTATACAAGCTTCTATTTAATTTATTATGTTTGTGAATTTATTGAATTGCTCTCACAGAAATAGGTGTGATGGCAGTACCTCCGGAGTTGAACAGTGAGCATTGTCTCTGTATCATCTGTTGACAACATTTCTTCATCAATATGACGGTTCCGTGCAATTTTATGCAAGCTCTAACTCTTCTCTATCCTTCCGTTAACATAAGCGCAGCGTGGCAGTATCTATACTCCAGGCCTTCCATAGTTGTAGCAGAAGTACCGTGCCCAGCAGTGAGACTTTAAAGGAGTTGCGGCCTTCTCCATCTAGACTGTGATTCCCGGCCAGTTAAACTGAAATAGGGGTGGCGGTAGAGCCTCAGGACTTGGAAAAAGACTCTATTATATTAAGCTTATACAACTTAACTCGTTATTGATACGTATCTTTTAAATTCTGCATAATCATTAATACCTCGTAGAGTAGTTCTATTGTCGTATCTTCTCTAGTCGATATTCTCTACTGAAAGGATGTTTAAAGCTAACGTACCAAGACGAGCTATCTACTAGCAAGACGAGCTATCGACGAGCTAGCTAATTACTGTAAAGTTAACGTGTAACGATAATGGATGAATGGTATTAATTACTCACAATGTGAAAAGATAAATATTTACTAGCAGTTTTTAACACATATCTAGAAAATCAGCCGCCGTGACCAATATAATGCTCAGTTGGTTGCGCAGTCTTAATTTGATAATTGGAACGATTACTCACCTAAGCAGGCGTGCCTATTTGTTCGTGTAAGATTACAAAAACTTTTATTACCACTCTCGTACATATTCATCACAGTACCGGAACGGGTACAGGTACATACGAGCAGTAATAAAGCGATTTCCTTGTTAACGGAGCGGAGAATGCCACAGAAATGCTATAACCGAAGCCATCTCTTCTTCTGAGAAAGTTGTGAATTTGTCAAAATTAAAATACAAAGGCCTCGCAACTATAAGCCTTGTAATTAATAAAACCATTGCTGGAAAATAATTGGCCATTGTTTTGGGGCTCCGGCGGAGTCTTCGCAGTGCGTGTTGCTCACCTTCTTCGATGATAATGATAAAGCTCATATAAAAACTTACCCGAAATAATAAAAACAATAAAAGAACCAAGAAGTTTTTGGCAAATAAGGCGATGTGAGTTCTTTATTTCGAATTCAACGTTTCTTACAGAAGTGCTTTTTACTTATTTAGACTGAATATTTGATATACAAAGATTTAGTGCGCAAGCCAAGGCCGGCTAATATTTAATTGGTATATTTAGATATTTTTAAAACCTTCACTTTTAAAACTGTTTTTCACTGACTATATATAAGTGTTTTAAATATGTCAGTATAAATTCAGCCTTTAATTGCTATGAGTTCTTAAGTTATTTAATAAAATAGGCCAATATCTATTAAGATATAAATCCTATTAGAATTGTAAACTAGGATTTGTTTAAAATTTTCAACGAAAAAAAATTACTCAATCGACTTTAAGAGTTATCCTTATTCCAATTCCAAATAGCGGGCATTATCCATAATATTTCGCAATAATAAGCAATAAACTGCATCATAGCATATAGTAGCTTAATCTGGTATACCTTCTGTGGACTGAAAATGTTTGTAAGGCGATACCCGAGCAAGTTGTACCGACGCAAGGAGGCGGCGGCCTTGTCTCGCACCTATGGTAGGCCGTAGCTCGCAAATCTGTCATGTTTTAGCATGCGCCAGTATTGCATGAGCAATACTGTATATCCGGCGTAACTGAATCGCGATTATCATTGTATTTTACTTATTTGAATGAGATAGAGCGGTCCCGATTCATATTTGTTAAATAAGGAAATTCTATTGTGGATGATCAAAGATAAGTGTGGTTAAGTTAGGCTTGTTTGATGGAGTTCATAATTATCGGTTTCCGAAAATGTTGACATATTTGTACTGTAAAGGATATGAGATATTCATAGGTAGTAGGTATGTAGTAGAAGCTGTAACTACTATCTCATAGGCAGTAGTCACTTCACAGATAACTTGAACTGAACGTTCATTCACGTCGATTCCTTAAAATGCATATCAAATGTTCTTATAACAAACATTATAAAGGTTATCGTGTTAAAAGCGCATTCGTTAGTGATATATTAGTCGTAAATACGTCGGTTTGTACGTTTGTGCTTGAGTACGTATAGTTGTGTCGCTCGAGGTGTCTCGGATTGCAATAATCTATCGACACAGCTACACGGGCTGCACCACATTCAATACATTGCAAGTGCTATCTTGCATACTATCGCCATATTGGACTTTGCTGTAAAATCAATATAGATGGGCGAGACACTTCAATTGATCTTACTGAGTAATAACAAAGGGAACAATACGATATAACAATTTACAGGTACCTACTTCAACTGTTAATTAAAATAACTAAACTCGTCTATGTTTGTTTGCCCCACGCATGTGCAAAATGTGAGATAAATATCCTTTCGAAGCATTTCTAGAGATCGTTGGTAGAGTTTATCAGAAAAGACACCGCGAATAAGTAAGCCCACAATTCACCAGACTCCTCATATTCGAATGCTATAAGGAAGAAGTGGTGCGGTGGATGTCAAGTGACCGTGATTTTTTTATAAATATATAATATATTGTTATTTTGAATTTATAAAGCAGACATATTAAACTCTAATAAGAAATTTATTAGTTTTGTGATAAAAGTATATAGTAATATATTTTTAAAATCTGTAGTTTGATTAATTGAGTTATAATAAATCGCATATAAAACGAGAGCTTAATGCATCCTAACCTAACCTATTGTTTGTGTTAGCGTCCGTAGTTATTAGAACCGCAAGTACTCGTGTGTACAATTAGGAAATTGTATTAGCCATTCCAATAGCCTCCAAGTCTTCAAATGAGCAAAATTAAACGTCGTAATTAAATATCTCGATAAAGCGCTGCGGATGATACTCGAGCAACAAAAACTGAGATTGCCTAAAGAGCGGACTTGCATAATTAGTCTGACCAGATTTGTAACAGTAGACAAAAACATAATTATGATTAATTTCACGGACCAATAAGTATGTGGTACGTCTCTAAATGGAGTCACTTTTTAGACTCGGGATTCACTTAATGTAATTCGTTAGGAATACTTATTTCTTGTGAATCAATGGGCTGTATATTTATTACAATTGCCTTTTCAAACGCAACATGAGGCGATAAATGCTCATTGTGCTCCGTTTCCACGAACTTATTTTACGAACATTTTCTTATAACTTTGAGGTAGTACGCAGTTCACCTGATGGTAAGTGGTTCATGGACCGCATGATCATCTGCAATCAACCCAAGAGTGGATCGAAGTTCTATCTTAGGTCGACTACTTATGCGTTGCCCGGAGGACTATGTTGGAACGCCTCGGCCTATTGTGTCTTACCATACCAAACCAGAACACAGCAGCAAGAACACTGCTGCTATAAGAGATAGGTGTGGCGGTTCGTTACAGTTCGGTTACAGTACAGGCTTTACGACTTGCTTTTTTTAAATATTTGGTACAAATGTGGTATTTTGTTATCTAATCTACGCTTCTCATATCCGTAGTCTTGTAGTTTCATCACGACGATTATACTCGATGCGTGATACTCTTTGATTATTAGTTTTGTAACCTTATAATCTACATGTAGAGGGTGCTTTTATTATACCTTTGTGTTGACCTGAGTTGGACCTTTTTACATCTACTAGGCATTTTATAAGGCCTTTTAGGCATTAATAATACATATTTTACACCACACCAAACATGTCGCTTGTTGTGTTCTTACCTCTATTCATAAATTTAAAAATAGGACACAATTTTTGTGGCAAATCTAGCATTACTCCCAACTCCACCGGTCATGACATATCAAGGATTGTTATCCATCAGACATATGTTTAGATCGCAATTAATAAGTGTACTGGCATCGACCGAATTTATTTTTGAATAATTCATATTACATAGTTATATTATTATCGTGTTTTAAAACCTTTTAAAACTTTTTCTTATTTACTTGAGAAGAAATTAAATACTCTAGACGGCACATAAAATTAGATCCTAGTTTTTACTTATAGGTTTCGCACTTATAATTACTTTATT
>DWNJ01000616.1:0-14557 GCA_018250275.1 Udranomia eurus
GACAGCTCGGAAAGGTCAGGTTAAATTGGAGAGAGGATGTCAGTCCGAAATTCGTCACATCTGGGTTTAATGAGGAAGGGGGAATTTAATGAACTATTTAAAACGCGCCCAGGAAGTTACGCGCGACCTTATAAACGATAGTACGCATTATTTGTTATTTATACTAGAATTTTCTTTTGGACAATTTCTGTGGGACATCAAAGATGTGCGAGATTCTTCAAAATTGACGCAAATAAAGTTCTTCAAGGCAGTGGAGTATCGACTATACCGACGAATAGAGTCGCAATGTAAATTTTAATGTCGCTTTCTCTCAACAAACCCTTATTGTATGTAGACTGACAGTTATGTCACGATTCAATAATATAATAAGGAACACTTACGTTTCGAGCAATAGTCTCCAGTCCAGCCATGTTTGCAGACGATCTCGCCGGTAGCAGAACAAGTGTAGTGTCCGAAGGCATCGTCCCTCGGTCTGCACAGC
Source organism: Udranomia eurus (assembly GCA_018250275.1). Classification (NCBI taxonomy): domain Eukaryota; kingdom Metazoa; phylum Arthropoda; class Insecta; order Lepidoptera; family Hesperiidae; genus Udranomia; species Udranomia eurus. The sequence goes on from DWNJ01000616.1 coordinate 482, forward strand.
ACCTCGCATCCTGGGCCGTAGTAGTGGGCGGCACAGGTCACCCGGTAGGAAAGTCTCAGATGAGCACCCCCTGGGCCACCCCATCGCTGCTCCTCTTCAACCCACGGGCCTCCAACATCAGCTATACTCTGCTTCGTCATACGCGCGATTAACGTATCTGGAAAGAGAGATTATTATTAGCTACTGCTGTGTTAATATGTGAGTTAGTTATATGTATGAACTAAAATATTTATGGAAGCATAGTATGTTTTGATACAGGTATTGACTGTTACCGAGTATACTTTACAAAATTGGAAATGGAGAAAAGAAAATAGATAGTTAACGAGATTCTAATCTAGAAAGGATAAAATACAATTTAATTTGATTAGGTTAAAGAGTATCTTTATCAGCGTGGGAAAGGGAGCGGAGTAAATTGACCTGTTACCGTGGCGTTTGACGCCCGCATTCAAACATGAGATTTCATTGTTCAAACGTGATTCAATGTTTTGGCCCGTTAGCGCTTCTTGTTTGATTGATTAACAGTTTTGGCCACATTCTTTCAAGTAGACCAGTGGCTGTCCATCTGTTGTTTTGTATTTGTATATGCGGACCGTTGCTAAGTTAATAATCACGTGATATTAAATGTGTGTCTTCTGTAAGTTACATTTCGACAAAACAGCGATAACTTCCCCATTGCTAAAACATGTCGCTAGGGACATAAACTGGACGTATAGATAGGAAGCATCGCAAGCAAAAAGGTGTATGAAAAGTGGCCGCGCACTGATTTAAAAAGCCGCCACTCCATTCATCAAAGCATCGTAAGTGGTGAGACGGGACACGCTGGGAAACCGCGTCTTCGACCAGTTCCTACATTTATTTATTTCTCCCCGTACCTACGCCCTTTTAGTCTTTTTGCCCCGCCCGATCTTACATTCCTAAGCCGGTAATCCCGACAGCAGATAAAATTAAACCAGACGCGAAACAAAATTAAAAGGTACATAAAAACGATCGATCCGACTAATTCCGTGGCGTATGGCATACCGATACGTTTGTTCTTTGTTAGGTGTCAGCGATAAAGGAACCGTAATGAGATGCGGCTTATCTCGCATCGAGTTTCGGTTCTTTTGTCTAAGACCCAATCGACTGATCGCTTCAATTTATATAGAGATATCGCACCATGTTTCAAAAGTACAAAGTTTTGTTCCTTCATAGCTGCAATGCAATCTCCTAATACCAATTCCAGGTTTAACGCTGGCAAAACCGTGGGTAACCTAGTATTCAAATCAGCGGAATGTGCAACAACACATAGATTTATTGATCGTCCGAAATAGGTTTTCGTTTTATCCTGGTGATGAACACACGAGTCCGAAGCCGGAATAGCGCATAGTGCACACAATTCAACGAGTAAGCTTACACCGACCGATCGTATCTGTGCAATAAATCCAAATGATAAAACGAGTACGTACCCAACTTAGTCGGCCAACGAAAATAATATATTAAACATCGATACATTCTGCATTCTGTGCCGATCGAAATCGAAAATTGTGGTTTACAGATAGCGCCGACGAAGACAGCAGTCAAGACTATTCTTGTAACAAACTCTTTGTTTGGATTCAACTTTGTCGTGTTATAATTAGAGCTGTTTAAGGTATGCTAGTCGGTTAGGCTGATTGGACAGATTAGAAAACGATTTGCATTTCAAAATATTAAAACTAACTTAGAGTCTATTTTTATCTCTGAAACGTAACAATAAGACAAACGTTTACGTGGATGAAGATGCTTAAAATATCAACATTAAAATGGGACGTAGCTCGTGTAATACGATACGAAATTACATTAATATGCTAGGTTCGGTTTCAGAGAAATGTTATTAAAGCGGAGTGCAGAGTTCGGATGGAATTAGAAAAATGATGTGTGGGAACCGAGAGCGGGTTGCAATTTAGCTCGAATCTGCGGAGAATTATGGCAACCGTGCTCTCAGGTGCTAGGGTTGCCTGTGGCGTGAAATATGACCGCCACCACAAAGCGAGCCATTCTTCAACCGCCTGTTATCATAACGAATGTTCAAAGACACACATTTTTAGTTCTTTAGCCACGTTGGAATTATACAAATCTCGACGAAATTTGAGAATTATTAGTCTCCACATTTCTCCTGAAACACCACCACAATCTTTGTTGTGTCTAACACTTTAAACTTCATAAAAACTAGGTTTCTTAAAAGCAATTTTAAAATCGAATTCTCCACAAAACACAATTGCCGGTCCGTGCACCCCACGAAATTACAGCCATTAAAGCGAATCGTCGTAACGATATTAAATGAAGGTGTACCCGATACTCTATTAATGTAGTTACGATTCACAAATAAATAACACATTTAGAGAAGGACGCGGCGAGCCGGTACGTGCCGCGCCGCCGGACGCCAGATACGTGTAATTATGGATACAGAGGTCACTACAAATAAAGGAGATCGAAACGATAAAAACAAAAGAGAGCCAAATAACCGATAATTGGAGCCGGCGATCGGATTGGATCATTTGGGACGTTTCGTACGTTTTTCGGGAACGGCAAGTTTCACGCGATCGGACTTCCGCCGATGATCGACCGATCGATCAATGAGCACCGGATGCGAGCTCTCATTCATTATGTAGCTGGACTGACAACGTCTAGTCTAGCCACTCGAACTTGATCGTCGCCGGCCTAATTGTAGAGCGACCGCGGTCTATTCTTAAACGAAAACGAAATTAAAACTTTACATTGACAATAATTGTAAGGGTTTATTGGTCCGGGGTTTGAGAAGCTGGCCGCGCCGCCGGCTGTGGGAAACGGCATTTCATCAATGGGCTGAGCACACAAGCTACGTTCTCTTTGTTTATAAAACTGTCCACTTCTAATGCTCGGCGTGTATTTCAATTTGAGAGGCGCGTTCGGCGTCACGCCTTACACTAGATAAACAAACCAATTCGTTCTTCGGCGTGAGTGAAACTCGAGACAGATTTACTAAAAACCGGCAAGTATACATACATACATCGTGTATTTCGCACGTCTACTATGCACTTGTCTATTGTTTTTTAAGACAAGGCATTTTTGTTTCGCACAACGAATTAATGTGCACGGTTGCGCAATAAATTCGTTAGGTTTCGTTACGACTCCGCCGAGGTTTTGCGAAAGGCAATTAACGCGAGCCGAATCCCTGGACCGAGCTCGTAGTGCATAATGAATTGGCTAATGCAACGGATAAGGAGATAAGGGCCCGTCACAACATAACTGTAGATAATGCATCTCATAAGCGCGGCGGTCGGTAGCGCAGCCCGCGGCGGAACGCGGTCCACACCAGACGCGTAATTGCCTCCACGAATCTTATCAACGCTGTCTTTCACACGCTCCTATTCTCGTTTCGCCTATATGGAGGTGTAAATCGAGACAGTGCAATAATCGTAAACGGAGCGGGCGGGTAAACAAGGGACGAGGCTAGAGCGTGCCCACCTATTATCCGGCATGTGCTTAGCATCTGTCGACGGCGCTTCCTGGCCTCTCCAGCGCCTGTTACATCATAAATTGAGCCTTCCGCGCCGTCTTCCGTGATTTTTTATACAGCTCAAGCCCTACGACGACGATGGACGAAGTGTAAACTGAAAATTAACTTCCTCGGAGCTAAGTTTTTTAGCGTCGGGTAAACAATGCGTCGATCCGTTAAGCGATCCAGGTGCGGGTCGGCCGCCCCGGGCGCTACACAAAAGATTTCGGTGAAGAACGAACGGTCATATTAAACTGCAAGCAATCCATCCCATTGTCAAACAGCTATTTGTTTAGGCGAAGAATCTCTTTATGCGCCGAAGATATTGTCACTTACAATAGCATTTACGTGTAATATATCGAATTCCTTAGACGTGTGTCTATTGAAAGAGATTTGCTAACGTCTTTCGCATAAAACGGAGGGTCGGAACGGTTCCACCGTTGCGAGTTCGGAATCCGCTTAGTCGTAGCCGGCTGCATTCAGCTGCGCTTCGGCATTAGATAAAAAACCGAATGTGATTTAATTAAGCATTAGCCAGTGAGTCGATAGTGAGTGAACAAACGGCGTGCGTGTAACCTGTTATTATGGTTGATTAGTTTTCTGTTGGTAACATTTCTCGGTAGTGCGTCCGCACCGCCCATCGCTCCCGCGCCGAATTAAAAATATACCCGTCCTTAAGCTATCCACTCTGAACGCTAATGATTTTCGGTAAACCGGCCCGTAACACACCTCTCCGTATCTCCGAATCTCTCGAGTAAATCACCGTCGTTTTTGTTACCCGGTCAGGAGTAGTAATTATGTCGGTCAGAGTGCAGCGAATGAAAATCTAATTAAGAAGTGGGCAGATCGACTCGGATTTCGCGTCAGTTTTAGTTATTTATACCCTGTTTTAGTTATTTGTCAGTTTAGAATTTTAATAGAAGATAGCAACATTTGCTGGTCTGGGTTCAAATATAAGACATAACCTTTAATTATTATTACTTAGTTAATCAATAAAGAAATTGCACCAGTCTTCATCAATATTCAAATTCTTCTTCATATTTGATTATTTCTTTTAAGTTGCTCGGTTGTAAATCTATGCTCGGAATATGTCAAACCATAAAATCGATTTGCTGTTAATCGCTATTCCGCTTCACTTGAGGTGTATGTAGGCAGGCGGGTATCCGTGTTTGTTATGAATTTGGATGCACGCAGCGAATTAACATGATGATGTATTTACGGTGGGCTGCGGGTTACAATTCATTCCGAATCGTTTTTTCGGTCACGCCATGTCGCATGCGCGCAGTAAACCTGTCGATTGTTTATTGGACCGTTTGGTGCCGCGTGACATCGTCAAACGTAGCCGAATATAATATCGATTCTATCACAAATCGATTGCACCCACCACCGATGGTAATCTAAAACTACTTGTGCATATGGTGTAGGTTTTTGCCAAGACGTGGAATCGGGTTCACTCGTGCGTGCTTAATCTAATAGCCGAACGATGAGAACGATTCGTTTTTTCGACAACGTATCGGTCAACGGCCATCGGAATATATTAGAACATTTCTACTAAATTTTCGTCCTACAGAAGGCTGAGTTTATTAGAATACGGTGAGCATTGCGAAGCGGCTCACGCACTAACCGCGTGCTTTGAACGCCAATCGCCCGCTCCATGGGAACATTTTTGTCTTCCACGATATGATAATATAAGCATTCAAATATACATACTGTCCGTTAAATGCACGATAAACACCCAGAATTACAGCGAAACCTGGATGTGAGCGAGTCGTGACGGACGTGAGGTGAATTTTACAAATTTTCGATGCTTCATGACCCTTTTATCATAATCGCATTAGACTGCAACTCACCGTCAGATCTCGACGTCTCGTTCGTGTCGTGCCACGCTTCGACTATGAGGGAGAAGGTGCCCTGGAAGATAAAAGAAGTACATTTAAATAAAAAAATGCGTAACATTCACAATAATATTCGATAAAACAATTCAATAAACATCAAAGCAGGTCAAAAAAGGTCATCTGAATTAGACATTACCCGGGAATCGAACCGAGTACTACTCGCTCAGCATTGCACGGCGACTAAGGGTCATTACGGAGCAATTACGTATTTACTACATTTATTGTAAATAAGTAGGAATTTACAAAAACGCAAATAGCAATCCAGTCGCTCTGTGGAATTTTAAAACGCATTCGAGTGCGCCGTTCTTCACAATAAGATAATCCAAGATATACCATCTTGAGCAGAGACCTTTAAAATGGGCGCGGCATCAAGCATTTCAAATATTTCCTTTAGTTTACGACGACGCTCGGAATGGCGGATGAGTGTAAATTAACAACATGATAGACAGGTGAACTTGGGGCAGATGGCTGAATTGTTTTAATACGGGCTAAAAATACTATGCGCAATAAGGCGATGCGTAGCGCACTTAACTCGATATGGAGTCGTGTAATGTTTCCGTAGACTCGGAGCGAAGAAAAAATGTAATGGGTGCGTATCAGATAGAGATGTTGACATTTGTCGATGTTTACATAAGGAGGCGAAACGGCAGTCAAAATCGATTATCTACGATAAGGGTTAAGTCAACAGTCCGGGCGCCCGTCGAGTTATCAATGGGTTTTATAGCCTCGGCTCCTGGACTCGGTTCATGCGAAAATATCGTCGGTCCGTACATGCTTTATGAAATTTCTCCCACCGCGCAGAACCGGTTCCAACATAACAAACTGGCTGCATCGGGCCATCGGACGATCCTCCGCTACGAAACGGCTACGAATTCCTCGATAAGTAATAAACATTATACGGAATAGACAGATGTGGCCTAACAATGAATGCAAGGACCGTCTTGGAACCAAAACCGCGCTAAATACTTAGACGGGAATGTTAGGTGAAGATTCTGATATAGGTTATGTTAAATGAAATTGGAATTAAAACTTTGTTTATAAGTCATGAATTTTGTTAAGTAACCGAATTAGCTCCGAACGCGGAATTTGTAAACATGTAATAAAGCAACTTTAGTGTTAAATTGACGAAATATATATTATCTCAAAATGTTTTTTGCCGCAACATTAACGCGCACGCAATACTTAAAAGCGTTTGTATTATTTATCTAAATAATCACTCAAGATTATTTTAAGCCATCCACGAGTAAACGGTTGTAAATAAAGCGGTCGTTTCATAAAATAACCTTCAACCGAATGCGATCAGATGAGGCAGTACGTACGACCACGTAGGTACTAGGTACTCTTGAATGCCGCACAATTTCTGTTCACCAGAGTTCAAAGGCAGTGTTCTGAACCGCCGTAACCTTCACTCACGTTCGTGGTTGTTCATTTATCGATCAGAAAATCTCTCCAATTAAACGCCCAAACAGTTACACTAAAATTATTTTAGAAAGATTACATCGTCGGTCACATGTCGCGTTTTTTGTTAGTAACCCGACGTAAGGAATTATCTGATGAACTATTTCACCCTTTTTATTGAAATCCAAAAAGGAACAGGTTTGTCCGAACGGCCGACACTATTCGGTAACTAATCGCTTCGAGTTCCCGATTGTTTACGATTAAACGTAATCTTCGAAACCGCGATAAGCGTACACGAAGTGGGTAACTAAACTTTAACAGAAACGGGTCAATCACTATCAATAATGTAATCAGAGACCGTCATAATCCGATGATGGCCGAAGAGTATGACTTTGAAAAGCCTGAGAAACCGTGACGGAGTCTAATTAGGTATAATATACACGTCACGGGTCGCCTCTCGCGCAGCTGCGCCCGACGGATATGAAGGGTCACCATTTAATTTCTTCATAAGATCACCACACGAACTTAAGGAGTGATTCACGACTGACAGATGTCCCCGTTGTCAATTAGCTTGATGAATGAAAACATAATTTGCATGAGCGAGAACTAACAATGAGTTATTTGCATAGGAACTGATCCATCTCTAGAACAATAAACATTGAAGAGATCAATAGTAGAAATCCGTGGTTTCTCAGAGCATCGCACGGCGCGTTGTGGGACAAAAACATCCGTTTCTTATTACGTTTTTCCTACGCCTTTAACGTTTGCAGATGAGGCAATTAACGCTTTCGATAGCCTTGACAGCCTCTGGGGGTTCGGATTCGGATCCCATACGATAAATTATCACTTATGATTAAAAACGTCACGAAACATCTGCGCACCTTTTTAAAAACGACAGTTTGGATTGGGATAACGAAGGAATTAAACGATAGCTTTAGATAAAACGTTCAGTTTTGACGAATTTATAATAAGCGAGTGTCATTCTATACGTGGATATACAAGCGGACGTGTTATCGCCCGTTTCTGAATACCAAGCAGGCTCGCCCGAACGATTTTGAGCCTTACGCGAGCTTCCTTTCACAAGAACCACGAGGCATTTGTAAGTCGCATTCAGAAAAGGAGCGAAGGAGGTTGTCGGAGTATTATTATGATTTGTTCGCGCGATCAAATATGGTAAGTCGTAGTATACGGCGTATTGATTTGTTAATCGGGTATGGAGAGCGCATTTCGGTCAGCTGAGGCCGATCGTAAGTATATGCCGGTTCCCACGGCAGTGACTCGGCCGGCCCATAAAAAGCGGCGTCGACGTAAGCGTACGTGTACAGGTAGCCTTTATAAACTCATCGAGCTGCCGATATATAATTATACAATTCACAATAAGTTCGCCATAGTGAACTCGAAGCGCGACATCTTAGACGTGTTTCTGTGAATAACCGTACTTACTCGATTGAGGTACATTTATTTGCTATTGAATCGATGATTAATAAGCGTTGTAATAAATTAAATTAATTTTAATTGGCAATGTCTGTTTTATGTACGTCTATGTCTGTTTAAAATTTAAAAGTAAACAAAGTTGATACTGTTTCACTTCTAACAAACAATGTTGCTAGAGCAATTCACAGCACGTAAGAAAACGCTCTAAGAACTAACACGTACTTACACAGTGAATAGCGGGACTTTATTTTTGAGCAACTGGTCAATCCAGCCAAGTCTAGCTCATCTGACAACTACGATACTCACACAGAGGCGTTGCCAAGCCGGCAATTAAGGAAACATACTCCGCAACTCGACTTAACTGAATGTTAATTGAAGTCCGATTTGTGCACTGGGCGGTGTTCTAATTTTTTTAAGTTGCACCATATATAAGTTGAAACGTTTAACAATAGGCAATAATAGTAGAATTATTAATTCATTGTTTGCTTCGTCTTTGTTAAGAAAAATAAGAAAACATTGAAGATAATTTAAATTAACTACTAAAGCATACTAAGTCACTGACATTTTCGCACACCTTCGATGACGTCACGAAAGGCACTTTCATTCAACGTCCTAGATTATTACCATCTCACTAAACACACTAAAATGCACAGGTATACGACTGCAGGAACACTATTTATTTATACCCGTAACTAACACTAACAAAAAAACTTGTGGACACATTTTAGACGAGATTTCTTTTAATTTTCACATAAACAGGTTTTAATTATTAGACGATTAAAATCACTGGCAAAAATGGTAGATATAGTTGGTGGTGGTGGCGCTATGGAACGTGTACAAAAACGACAACCTTCAACTGCCTGTGCAATAATTAACTACGTGAGAGACGTCCTTTACATGCGATAAATTGCGCCAATAAAACAGATCTTTTCAGTGGTACAGATATTCTGATAATCGTTTTACAATACCCAAAAACTATTCCCGAACAACCTTAGTTTTAGTACGTGGGAAACGGATCTTCGAAGCGCCATCTGGTTGTTTACAACTTGAAGCAATTGTAATTAGAGTGACCGTTTCTTTACATTTTCGGACACGTGTTTCGGTCGTTGTTTGACTTGCCTGTTTATTGTCGTGTGCTAAACGAAAGTCAATAGAAATCGCAACAGATGTTCTCTTTGTCTCTATTATCACTGATTACGGTACAGTTGTAAGAAAAAGAATTGAACGGTGAGAAATGTTGATGTTTTTGTTCTATACAAGTAGTAGGGTTTAGCACACCTGCGTACGGTCACTGCGGTCTACGGATGGATTTGATGTTTAGATGGGAGAGATCGGGATCCTTACTCGCGTTAATCGAAATTATAAACTAGAAAATTTATTAAAAATGATATAACTCTAGAAAAGTATGCTTTACACAGAAATATTCGCAAATACTGCAGCAACACTAACAAAGACAAAAATAAACAAATTTCATGAGAAATGTAAGTTCGAAGTTGTTCGTAAAGCTTAATTACGCATTGACTGATGAGTTGGGCTTCGAAAAAATAGAACAAGGTTATTTACCGTTGGCTTATTCGGTCAATACCATGAAATATTGAAAGTTACTTTATAAAACATGACAAAGGGCACCGGAGTTCACTTTCGAGTTTCGAAACGAGAAAATACCTAGTTATTTGGAACACAAACAGCCGGCCGAGTGGTGGAGTCGTGATTTCATATTTCACACTTCGCCAGTGTGGTAACGTCTTTAGAGACTTATTTTTTACATTCGGCCATCCCGACAGGTGGGTCGAATACCGATGTTGGCGTCGATAGAGTTTCAAATGCTACGATTAATTATTCGAGTAATGTTAGTTCGATGTATCTTGTATTGATAATATAATATATAGAATCGGCGTCGTAAGAATGTGATGTCAGTGAATGCTGGTTCGAATTATACGTCAATGTACGACTCAGGACAAAACTAACCATTAATAACATTTCAATACTATAAAAATGTGTTATTCATTCATTTGTTATATTAAATAATAGGTTTGAAACAATATTAAATAGAAGGTCATGAAATCGAATTATTTCATTGGTTTTGTAATAGTTTTGGCGTCTATAGATTTCTTTGTTTAAGGTTGGGGCATGTATAGTTTATAGTTAAGACGAATATATATGCAAATTCACGTCTAGCCAATACATAGCGTGTATTATAAAGCGTATCAATCGCGTTTAATCCCAATTATTAATGGTTTTAATTAAGTTTATCTCCGTCTATTTTGGCATCGTCGAACGCAGAACGTTGACCTGATGAATCATATTACATCAGCTTTGATATTGTTGTGCCCGTGTCTATAATCATAGTACCTAATATTATTATCGGATTAAAGATGTAAATTGGAATATGGTGATCTGTTTCTGTCTTTATATCTAAACGAAACTGAGCGTAGCGTAGTATATTATGTTTTATTCCTTAAAAGATGTTTAAAAATACAGCTTTAAAAGAACATATAAAGTCGAGTTTGGTAAGTAATTTGATAACAATCAAATACTTGTATAAGTTTTTTATTACCTTCATATATGCTATACTAATTAGAATCAATCTCGCATACACACATCAAATAAAATTCGATCCTTCTGCCCGTCAAATAGCTTTCGAATGCCATATCTGCACATATAATAAAAAATGTTCGTAATATGAGCCGTGTGAATGGGAGATTCGTGAACAAATATTCTCATATAAAAATATCCAGGTCGATGGTTTATTGGCGACAGTACACGTGCATTCGGTTAGAATGCTAAGCAGTTTCGTGGTAAACACGAGTAACTATGGACAGCGGGACGGGCTCACCCGATCGAATGGCGAAGCGACACAGTTAGATGATGTTTTGTAGCTTGTTCTACCATCTCAACTTGGAAGGGTTATGGTTTGGTATACTAGCACGTCTGCGCAGTGCATAAAAGTCAGTTCTCATGGCTCGATCTATGTGAACCTATGACGTTCCAAATTTAAATTGTCGAGAGATAACTCGAAAGAGTCATAAAGACGTTCGCACACATTCGATCTATAATGTATTACTTGGACTACCTTTATAACCAAGAATATTATGTGTGCTTACACCATAAAGAATCGTATATTTGAAAAAAGAACCTTTTAGTTTTGCTGATAACTGGATGTTGGGCTGGCGACTGATTTATAATTACGTGTTTCGTTTTGATTAAAAGCTTTTTAAGAACTGGATATCTTCACAGATAACATTAATTCTGATTTAGATGTTTTTGATACAAGTACATTTCACGGTCACCATAAAATTAAGTGGATCTCAAATCGTTTCAAATAATTAATTAATTGGATTAATCAGGATCACGATGTGGTTTCGGCACAACTAATCGGTTCTTATAGTTTTATTGATACAAATGTGATTAAAAGGCTATATATAGTTAATGGAAATTTTATAAGCGTAATTTGAGTATTACTTCAAAAGTGTATCAGCAATAAGATCTCAGAAATACTTTTTTCGAATTTTCTCATCGAATTTGAAAATAAAAACATTAAATACACATATTTATTTTGTTTCGTATGCATCGCGTCAAATGATACTGCCCAATTAAACAGACCAGTTAAAGTTTTTTCACACGGCAATCATGAAGAAATAGCTATTATGTCGACGATAAAACTCCAGTGTTGCCACAAACAGTCGAAATGACAGCAAACAGAGGTGGCTAGCCGAAAAACCAACAGAGCCTCATTTCGAGATTAATTACACCGACGTCATTACTGGGAAGCATTAAGACGAAAAGCGGGTCGTAACTCGTAAGTATAACACGTCTGTAGGTAGTACCCACCTACCTACCATCTGTGACGATTTTACGAAACGCAGCTAGAAAACATTAAACCAGACTTAACAACTTTTTTCGCCGCTAACGACCGGTCCGAGTTACACACATAAGTCGGACATTAACAATTTATTGCCCCCAATTACAATCATCGCGAAAAAAGCCAAGTCGTTGGCGGAATTCGGGACTTTTAAACGGGCCAAGTGAAAAACGAGAACAAACTTTAATTTCACATCGCTTCGCCGGCATTCATCGGAAAGAGCGCGGTTAGGTCCGTGGAATTCGAAAAATGAAAATGTCGGCCATAAACAACGGAATGATTTGAATGAAGCATAAGAATTAAAAAATAAAATCGGAGTTAACAAATTTCGGGAGACGGCCCCCGCTCTACCGGAGATCGGGCGATAAGCCATGAGAAGGGTGGAGCGTTGAAACCGAGACCATATCAAAGGCCTTCTGAGTTGTTCATCCGGATCTCGTGTGAGATGACGCGGAGGCTGCGATACAAGTTCGGACATGATTCCGTCGGTTCTGATACTTATCGACGGCTTTTTTACTAATACGCTTTGCATAACTCGGCGAACGCGAGATCGATGAGCAAATGCATAAAAATGTAATCTTAAATTAAAAATAAAGGTCTTACTTACCTAACGACTCAGAGAAATAGGACATATCTTGCTTAGGGATTATATTCTCTACACGTCCTAACATACGTACCTACTCAAAACGTCTCAAATAAACCGAAACGAACCGATAATCCTAATCTGGATCATCTCGAACGGTCCCGTCGCACACGGCATTGTAGCACTGAATCCGAAATGAACAGATGTAATCGCCGCACTCTATCTGTCACATGTAAATTCGATGTGTGATCGCGGAGGTTCCCACTATGACCGGCCTTTGACAGACCATAAATCCACTAGAGTACGTCCACACGCGCAAGTACAACGCCTCCTCCCATACTAAATAATGGCAACAATATCGCGCTTGGGATACGCGCTCGGCTCGGCAGAATTCCTAGAAAGTGCGCGCGTGTGATGAATAAAGTCGGGAATGTGAGGAATTTCATCATTGCAGATTTGAGGGCTCGCCTTGCCCTCCGGACGTGAGAACGCCCGACCGACGCTGCAATCTAATAAAAATGGGACGCGGCTCGCCTACGTCTAATCCGCAGACAGGGTTTTATAGAACGCATTGAAGCTTAACAAATTAATCTTTCAAGCGACTGTCATCACGAGGCATCGTAATAATTAAAATGGCAAATCACATTTCGGCTACTATTACATCGGTTTCTTTAAACTAGTTTATCGCCGGCCGTAAACGTTAGAGACGTAGTTAAAACGTCAGAATCTGACCGTAAACGAGCGTCCGTTTGAGAAAGGACTGTTTTCTTTAGCTCGAGTAGACGCCGTAATAGCGACCGGTAAACTTTATCGTCATTCTGTTGATGAGCTTATTTTCCCTATCTCCTCGGCTATGACTAATCACTATTTACGATCGGGATTTACTATTCCCGTCGATGCACTGTTATTTTAGCAGGGAGCACTCGAAACAATTTGGACCGCTCATTTTATTGTGCTACAGTTTATTTAGGCGCATTACGTGAAAAACCAGCATACGTTAATTGATAGTTACTGAATACCTGCTCATTGGCTCTGAACAATGCAATGCGCGGTAATTATACACGCTCCGATTCTCTAAATTTGAAACTTATGAAACTCGCTCGAGTAATGGAAAACGAGCGGACCTCCAGTCTACTCTTACGTGGAATTTCATTTTGCAATCGTTTTTTTTCTGTCCGACATTAATTGCTCCGTCGGAGAGAAGATAAAAGACGGTGTCGAAGCGGGAACAAGTTCGTATGAGGCATTCCATAGCTTCGGTAGATTATTAAAAGAAACGGATGTAGGGGTAAGTATTTTAAGAGGTTCCCGGCGTGAGCGGATTGAGATAAAGGAAATTATTAAGAGCTCTCTCGAACAAAAACGCCATAGACGGAAGTTTGTTCGACTATAGCCGAGGACGTCGTAGGTA
>DWNJ01000617.1:0-14556 GCA_018250275.1 Udranomia eurus
TAAGGTACATCAAGGTTAAATTTTAGGTCGAAATAGAGTTAGATTACGAAGCAGCCCATCTGTAATACACTCCTAGTTCCCTTTAAAGCTACCTCTAACACTCCGTATGATATACGAACCATCCCCGGATTTTTACTTTTTTTTAGGCGACACATTTCCTTCCAGTAGCCTAAAAATACAAAATGCTCGATATTTTTTTCGTCATCGTCTTAAAAACTCCAATGTTGAACGAAACCTTAATTTTGCCGCCGCCCCTGGCATCTGCCGCCCGGGACATGGGCCCCGGCTTGACCCCCCTAGATCCGGACCTGATACGAACAGAGTGATAGATTAAGTTTTATCCACCTTCCAGGGATATTACATATTACCTTGTGGCTAGGGTACATAGTGACTAAGCTAAACTGATGACATAATATAATATTCACGATAGAAATACGATTGCGGTGATTACCACAGTTCGTGTAATTTTCCTTCTCGTTGCGTTTCGTAATGACAATAAACACGTGCTTCGATGGTTTTGATATTAAATAACAAAGTGAACGGACACCGGAGTTGTGAGCGGACTTGACTATCTGCGGTATTTCGAGAATTCTAAAGGTTGCACACTTGCCACAACCGACTGTTGGATGCAAACAAATAAACACAATTAATTACAGAAGTATAAAATTACGTATTATTTAACTTATTTTCTATTACTATTTTCGCTATTAAAAAGCGATCAAGAAAGTTGACGAAATAAAGTACTCTTGACAAGGCGATGCCATCAAAGTTGTAACAATTAATAGTTTTAAAAACTAAAAACACGCTGTCTCATCATCAGATCAGCTCGATGGTACCATGATATTGTATTGTCATCTAATCTATATATAATTACCAAGTTTCATGATGATACAACAATTAGAAGTGCGTGTCATTCAGATTCTTAGATTTGATTACATAGTTACAGGTCGACCTAATAAATAAAAGCGTGTTAATAAAGTACTCATGACAAAGCTCTTCCAGCAAATGTAACGTAAAAAGCAACCGCGACGAAGCCAAATCCGGCCGAAGCAACCTATTTAGTACCCGAGTCACAAGTATACGTAATTGTTTAATTATTAGTTTTTTTATTATTAAGCAATACACCAGCATGCCGACCACGATGTTAATGCAATATGGATGTTCACAACCTACCGGTCCCACCTAGTTCCTAAATGACCCAACTACGCCTCCTCCACTTAAACAAAAACTAACGTAAATGTCACTTAACCCTTCGTCCACAGTGCAAGACAAGACCACGTTTAAGGCCTTCAGAATAGCCCTGAACGTGATGCTGTCCCAAGAGACCTGCGGGTATCTGGTCGTGCTGATGTACGCGGGCTCCATCTTCGAACAGGCCTCTGAGTCCATCAGCCTGCACCTTAGTCCCAATAAGCAGACCATCGTAGTTGGGGCCATCCAGCTGCTGGGTTCCATCGTCGCGAGCTGCATCGTGGAGAAAACTGGCCGGAAGGTTTGTTTATGAGAATATTTGTTTCCACTTTGTAAAGATACATTTGGTTGAAGTTATTGTTAATTCCTCTGCAGTTTTATATAAGTACTAGCTTTTGCTTCGACCGCGTGGAAATTGGTCTGATTTATATAACTAAAATTTTAAAATTGCACATTACAAAACGTGTGACTTCCGTTGTTTACTATTGAAATAAACGTGAAGTTCGCGCCCGAGCGTAGCGAGCGTGTCCGTAAATTAGAACTTATAATAAAAAACATAATCATAAATAAGAATTTTTTACTCCATCCAGTAGGTAGCGGTCTCCTCGCTGGCTACAGGTCTCTATAAAATACTTGAACTGGCCACTTGTACTTCCAAGCATTTTCCATAATCGCTAGCTGGCACGTCGCTGACGAATTGGGCTGACGAAATGAACTATCCCCAGTGGCTGCTGGCGGGTATTTCGCTGGTCATCAGTGTACTAACTACGCTCACATTATCCCCAGTGGCTGCTAGCGGGCACGTCGCTGGCGACGGGCGTGTCGCTGCTGTCGCTGGGCGCGTGGTTCTACGCGACGGCGCGCGGCGCGTGGCTGCCGGGCTGGCTGCCCGCGCTCGCCATGTGCGCCTGCATCTTCGCTGACGCGGCCGGCTACCAGCCGGTGCCCTACGTCATCACCTCCGAGCTCTTCTCCTTCCAGGTCAGTGCCGTGTCTTACGTCATCACCTCCGAGCTCTTCTCCTTCCAGGTCGGCGCCAGGGCGGGCCCTGCGTCATTCCTTCCCTTCCAGATTCATTAGAATAAACAAAATAACAGAGATACTCATCATTCAAATTGCTACCTCGCTGGAAATCCAGGACCCTTCGAACGGTTCGAGTGGACATACTTAACCGAAGTTCCAACTTACTTGCTCCCTTGCTATAGTTAATAGTATACAATAAAGTAATATTGAAGACGTTGTGCGTATGTATTCATAAGTATTATTTTATTCTCAGCATCGTGGCATGGTGACATCCTTCGTGAGCAGCGTGGACGCCCTCAGCGACTTCCTCCAGACGAAAGCCTATGACCCCCTCCTCAAACTGCTGGGCATACACTGGGTGTTCATCCTCTTCTCGATGGTCTGCTTCCTTGGCACCTTCTACACCGTGATGTACGTCCCGGAGACCAAGGACAGGAGCGTCGAAGAGATCTATGCTCTTCTAGAAGATGGACGGAAGAAGGATAAGAGGAAAGACATTGAAACTGGGAAGGAGATTAGCAGATTGTAATTGGCCGTTCTTTCATCCGTGTTGTAATGTAATTTGTACAGACGCCGATTACCAGAACGGTGCGATTCTGTGATTTTTCGGTGATAACTAATATCTACTTTTTGTGGATTACTTGCGGCTCTGGCTATCTGCGTCTGTATAAAGAACCTTAAATATTATGCAATGGTTCCGACTTTGTATTTTGAATCAGATTAATAGTCTGTATAAAGTCTCGAAACAATAAAAATATCTAGAAGACGTCGAGAATTGTATTAGTAGTATTATGAAGGCTACTGCGAAAATCCGTTAAACATTGTTTCGTCTCCTATATATTTCTATTTTTGAGAGGTGCCTAATACCGAATAAATATCGTCATCTTTTATATATTCTATATAATCTAGAATCTCATTTAATTGAATTGAATATTTTGTATAGTATGAGTTGAGTACTAAAAGTACACTTAAGTGTATTTCACCATTAGTCTTTATTATTCTCTCGGAGTTGCCACCCGGACAATCCCGATTTCAATCATATCTTACGTACCGAAGGCCCTAATTCTGTCTAACATGTGACATTACATAAGAAATATGCATGGAAAATAACAGAAAAAAAATACAGCTAAAAATAAAAACTATTACCAATTTACCACCAGTCTGAAATCCGATTGTCTGTGATAGTCCGAGCGTTCCAATTATTTTCCAACAGGTGGCAACTCTACTTACTGTATGCATATCGAATCTTTATGAACCTGTGATAAAATCGAAATTACATATACACAGATAATGTACTGACGTGTAACGTGCCCCCTGACGCCGATTGTGATATTACGACGAATTATTATTGTCTAAATACTGGTATTATTTTAAATAAGTATATAATTAAATATTTATATTATCTTCGTATTGGTTTGTTTTATTCCTGAGTTTATTCTCGTACTGAGATGCGAAATGCAAAAAATATTGTAACTTCTGTTCTAAACGTAAGTACATAAATACTTAATCATCAGCAAGAACTATGATACTCACTAGATCTAGGGTAGAGAATCCTCAATTAGATTTTTCGGTGTCCACTGCTGGTTGTGTGTCCTCTTTGATACCACATCAACCTTAGCCTCTATGTAATACGTTTTATCACAAACTAGTCGCCGCTGGAGAAGTTGAAGTGGTCATTGGACGCATTAGCCGATGGAGTGGAATAGAGATAAATGCGTCACTCTATCATTTATTCTGCACTCTCGCTTGGACGCGGAACGTTACAGTTATTCGTGCGTGTAGCCGGCGTTCATCGATTTATAAAACGTTATCACGTCAAAAATATGTAAACCACATGTGTGCTGACAAGCTGTACCTTACTAGGTACTCGTTGTAAATTTTCCATATCGTAGTTTGCTAAATTGTCCGACCGAGAAAAGTAGGTACTTTAACAAGCTATACACAGACAGGATTCTGCTATTATAAAGATCCTTTCCTTTTGCACATTTTACTCTCCAAACAAAAACATTATACATATAAGAAATAAACATAGTAATAAAAATACGAATCTAATTTTATTTTTACGCCAATTGTGTAATCAATGCGAGCGTAGAAGTGTTGCAAACAATTTCTAGGATGACAAAAATGCTTTATATTTGTGGTATAATAGTTATTTTTTTGCATATTGTATTAACAACAAATTCGGACGACAATGGATCTGTAGGTAAATGAGTAATTTTATTTTACTTCTTTCTAGATACATATGTGCGTAGAAGTTTTACGGCAGGAGTTAATTTCACATGAATCCGTGTCCTCCTGTCATTTATCTAGTGCATTATGAACTAGTTACAATTGAATTGATCATAGCTTTTATTCAGCTAATTTAATGAGTTGGAAAATTGTTTACATTACATAACTTAATATTTAAATTTTGACACTTATTCCATTGTCCAACTGTCGGTGGATTAACATTCCTATTTTTGATTCGGTCTGTTTTTGATACTGTATTCGTCACATAATTCACTGTAGTCGCATTCAAAGCCGGATTTAGAGGTGAGGAGGCCCTGGGGTAACGATTTGGCGTTAACGACAGATTAACACATTTGCCGCCAGTAGACTAACAAAAGGTCTTCCCACATTGATCTCTGGCATTTGACTCCCTAGTTCACTTTTAAATTGACATTACGAACTTCTTCGGAAAATTAATCAATCAAACCTCCAAACAATATATCACGATAAATTATATTGGCATAAGCATTCTACAGTTATGATCTATTTAGCAAAGATTCGTCAAAACTTAACCTATATCCCAAGTGAAATTCCGCGTAAATCTGGAGAACGACGAACCTGAACAAGATGGCCGCCGGCGCCACGGCAGAAACCATTTACGGATCCGCAATGAGTACCCGATGCACCCGACCAATCTTCGAATCCGCGGAGGCAACGCTACCGACACCAGAAACTACCCGTACATGGCTGCTATTATCATCAACGGGCGATTATGGTGCGCTGGTACCATTGTAGACGAAAACTGGGTATTGACGGCCGCACATTGCTTGAATTAGTAAGTTTACTGTGCCCCCTGTGTACTGTGCTGTGTGTGATGAGTTGGACAACCTTTTTCTTCATAATCAAATATCTTCGGTAGACCTTCCAATGTAAATTTTTCGAAGAATTTTTATAAGATTGAGGTATTTATGCTCATCGCCTGATGGTAAATAATCATTGTCGCCCGTTTTTATAAACATCTGTTATCAGCCCCATATAGGATTGGAATTCTATCTTAGGTCGACAACGTATATGATACGCTGCTGGCAGTTGAGGACATTTAAACGAAGGTACCTCGAAGTATCTCTATCCCCCCTAAACTCCCATATTGACTCCCACAAAGTTAATAACAGAATGCGAAGTTCTATAGAGAGCGCGATATATATAGAGTATATATTATAGAGAATGTGTTCGTATATAAATTTCTATGCTTTTAAAATTCCCCAACAGCGTCCTCCACGTGTCTCCAATGAAAACTTTAGGAAAATTTGTCAAGGTCCGAGTAGGCAGCTCGATGCCGCACGAAGGCGGAGTTCTAGTGGAAGTCGCGGGGGCGGTAAGACATCCTAAATTCGAAGAAGAACCAGTGCCTCATGCTGATATCGCCTTGTTAAAGTTAGAGGAGAATCTGGGTAAGAACGAGTAAGTGTACCTAAAAAAATAGGAAAATATAGAGAAGCAACTTCCCAATACTGCTATTATTTAAACAGGCCTCGAATGAAATCGCAATACGCGCCTCAACGGAAACGCAGTACGCAAGAAACTTTCCCATTAAGTTACTCTTAAACCGTGCGAATACAAAAGAATCTTGGTAACCAATTATTATCCGTCTTTTGAAGAATACAAATCAGAATGATTTGACGTTAATTTAATTTGTTTTCAGTATTTGATCAGTACGTGAATCTTCTACGGATATATGATGGAATGAAGGAACCATACGCGCAAAGCTTCGTCGTCGTCGCGGGATGGGGGACAACAAGGGTAACCATCTGCTATAATCTGTTACAACTATTCTCCCACTGTGTTTCTGCGTTTTGAATCATACCGTACGTACTATTAGATTAACGTGGAGAAGGTAGGTATAGTAAAACGTTAGAGCAACAAAAACTTAGTAATGTAATGCTAATTTTCAATAACACCAAGATAAGTCTATATCTATACATATAATAAATCTGTCTGTACATGGAAATTATCTAAGAGAAAACCAGTTTTTGGGGTCTTTGTTTTTTTTGCATTGTTGTCTGTTTGTCTGTACGTGGTGCACGCTAATCTCAGAAACGGCTGATCCGATTTAAATTTGGTTTTCACTGATGTAATGTATGTAGTAAGCTAAACAGTAGTAGTAAGTAAGCTTCACAACAGTGTTTTATTTCATAAAAATCGGTTATTAATGAAAATGGACGGGCACGGGACAGGAAGGCGGTACGATGGCGCCGGTAGTATTTAATATTTTGCATTTTACTAGCGTTTGATGAATCCCACCGTGTGAACATACCTTAAGAGATACAAAAATGCAACAACCTTTATCTCAAATATCCAAGAACGATATGAGCACTTGCGCTCCCACGATACGAACCCGCACTTCCTGTCTTACGTCGGAGGAAAGTCTTCGCTAGTTTAAGTTAATATTAGAAAACTTAATTGTACTAGTTGATTAAAGTTTTTAGTATTTTTCACCAAATAAGCCTTTATTGGACAATACCCACGATAGGCTTCATCAATAAGTAGCGCATTGTTTTATTTTTGTTAAATTATAAGATTATTGAATGTAATCTCCAACTCTAAAGACTTGGGAGTTATCGACCACAATTTTTCCGTTTCTTAAAACCTCTCCGAGGGTCAGTGGAATCGAAGCCCGCATTTCCACATTACGAGTATTCATGCGTATTTTTTGTGCCAAGGTGTATCTCGGCCATGTTTTCAGTAGCATCTTCTCAAATGTCATTTCGAGGCTAACTTTTTCAGGGATCAGACACAGCATTCAGGGATCACACGCCTGAACTCCTCACTGCGCGTCTGAAAATCCGTACTAGGCACTACTGCATTGACGCTTACCAGCTAGTAAACGGGTTTCGTTTCAGTGAAGACTTCTTTTGTGCGTCCCTCAGAAACGGTTCTAGGGATGCCTGTTTAGTAAGATTTTATAATTTTTTATGGTGAGTGTTCACTGACATGCATGAGCATCTGTAATAAACCCAAGATAGGATCGAAGTTCTTTCTTAAGTCGACCACAGATGCGTTGCTACCCCAGAGGACTAAGTTAGAACGCCTTGGTTAAGTGTGTTTTTAATTTTAACTTGTAGGTTGCAAGTACTGTAGTACTTCGGTTTTGGGACAGAAATGTATCTTTGCAATTGTATTTTTACTTAGACGTATCGAAACATCACTTTCAAGAAGCATCCTTGAACGATCATCACTCCCTGTCAAATGGAGAATAGGTTTTCATTAATTTGCTATTAATCTTTCATGATTGATAACAAGTTTATGAAAACCTAGTTTGAGTCTTCTCCTATCTGACAACCAAGGAACAAAACCTATCAACTGATTGGTTAACAATTCACAATCTTAATAGTACCTACCATCCATCTACTTATTATCCCAGTTACATATTATAATAAAACTATTTTATTAGTTTGACGCGGGGGCTCCTGCGGTGCAACAAAATCGTCTAATGGGCGTGATGAGCTTCGGTCCGGAGCGATGTGGCCACGAGTTTCAACCCGCGGTGTTCATCAAGGCGTTTTATTTCAGGTAACTTCACTTAGAGACATAAAACTTAAATAAAACTTTTAAACTTTTTCCGAGGAATAGTCTAAGAAGGCTATCCATTAATTACGTCACATTTTAAGGGGGAGGGAGGGGGTCGATATATGGCGACATCACATTAAAAAAATAAATTGTATTGTGTGTTGTAGTAAATATTCTTTAACAAAATAAAGTTCTATGTGTTCATGTTGTGGGTGACCTCACAACGGCGTAAACCAGGAAAGTGCTGGGTCGAGCCATCGTATCTCTCAGCAGAGACGGGTCGGATGAGGCGACGTGCTGGCAGGTACTCAGTTGTTCCTTCGGAGATCCCGAGTGCAGGTTAATGAGGAATTTCCAGTGGATGGAAATCCCACATAACCCGGTATCTCTCCCACGGTACACTTGCAGAGAAAATTCAAATTTATAAATAATTATCTAGGTGTTAGCCAGTTTGCGTATTCCGTAACACGTTTGTCTAACAGACAACTAAAAATAATTTTGATTTCATTCCACTTTTTACTACGTTAAACACTTATTGTTCTAGAGACTTCGTGAAGCATACTATATCGTCGTACAAGACGACAGCCGAGCTGATCGAAGCGATGAAGGACATCGACACGGAGATACGACCGCCTGTGCATGTCAAGAGTGAGGAGCTCTTGGAGTACGACCCGCGCGCGTGGGAGGAGGTCACGCGACCTGACCACAAGCACGATTAAACCAGAAGACTAGATAAAAGAAACGAGAACGGGAGATAGAATGACAATGTAGCCGGCACAGACGTGCCATATGTTCATGTAAACAAAAATCGCAGTGAACACATGTACCAAACATTCAAAATTTTCAAAAACTGACAGACCCGGTGCTACTTCTTTTTGGACCGCCACTGACAAAAGCACTTGATTACATAAAATCAGTATCTCCTCCTTGAATTTTTAACAATAAATGTTCACCTACAGGCACCTACAGGTTCACCGGCAGGCGTCAATTTGTTTCCAATCGGGAAATACACTTCACTCCTTCTTTCTACGCCTTTATCACGTAGCGCCATACTCTTGAGCACAGCTTAGTTCACGTTAAAGGAAAAATAATATAGCCTCTCATATATTTATTATTTATTTTAATACATAACTACAGAGAATCATTACTGCTCGGTTGCAGTTGCGAGTTGATTTTTATCAAGTTTTTTGGTACACTTAACGTAAACGACACAATTAAAATGTTCTCATCGCTTAAACTAAACGCGAGGGGACATCGGGCGAGGTTGGGACATTCTACTGTATACTTTCTAAAGGCAAGAATTAATTACACAAAAACGCATAAGATATACATCTTTATGTAAGATAAATATAAACAGAATCTTAAATGGAATATAAATACTAATAATTTTAAAATAATTCCTAAAGGTGCATTATCCCAATTAAAATATAGTATAGCGGTAAGTATATCTTGCCTTTAGAAATCCTGAACAAAAGTTAAAGTATTTAAGAGGGGAACATTCTAATTTACTTCCCATCAGTGTTGACCTTAAGAATGCAGGTCCACAGAATACATTAATAACTGTATTCAATAACAATACACTTTACGTCTTAGATAAGAAACATTACATGTAATTATCACACAAATTAATCATAAAATAAAAAAATCGCCATGATGTTCGCCGACGTTCCCACTGACTCGTCTTCGGTTACTTAAATATCTTGAATAAACCATCGGTATCCTACTTTGGGGTGAATACATACAATTTAATAAAATATATACTACTACATAATCGTATTCACTTCCTGTAATTCGCATGAGTCTTCACGACCCAACCAATCAGATATTTATAGACATATCGACCCCAACAATTTAGAACTTAACACGATTTACGTTGAGAAATATCTTAATACCTACATTTAAGTCAACGTCTTTAAATAAAATATTGACATACATAAATATGCGAACAGTTAAGATAGGTCTAGTGAATTAAAAGAACCGTATCTTAGATAATTAACAATTCTAAAAAAATACATCGACGTGTCGTATGTATCCACCGCTAAAACTGTCGCTTATTGGAATAGTTTAAACTGAGGCGTGGTCTGAGCTTATATTAAGAAAGGAAAAAATCGACCAGCCGAAAACCTAAAATACAACTTAAAACAACGAGCAAACAAACATCGTATCATTAACTTACAGTCAATCTCTATAATACACTTCCTTACTTTCCTATAAAATTATATCCCATCGCATGTTCTCCCATTTCGAATATATGTAGATTATAGAAAAAGCCTTAAGGCTGACAAGATCATAGTTCTCGGCGAAAACCCTACTGACCAGTTTAAAGGATCCTTATGCAGTCATCTGGTCTTTAAAAAGAACAAATCAAAACTTAATTCACCAAGTTCCAAGTAAAACATATAAAATTTGTTGTTTTCCTAATGTAGTAATATTTGAGGTTTAGGATTTTTTTAAATAGTTACGTTCCCACTAACAAGTATAGAAGTGATTTAATCGTAATTCTTCATTAAAACTAATGAACAGTCACAATTCTGAACTGTCCAAACTGGTTTGAAGAAAAAATCAGTGCAATAGTGCGTTAAAAAACTTAATTTATAAAGTGATTACTTTATAACGTCTTCAAAGAATAATTTAAAGTCATCGATAGTAAACATTTAACTTATAGTTCTATATATAGACAAGACAGATTCAACCGTTTAATATGCAGAGCAAATACATTAGAAAACAGTTTGAGAAATAAACTTATTTCAATATTTTCATATTAAAACGTGACCCGATTTGTTAGGTCTTGCAAGATACATGATACATTAATCATCATAGTCAATATATACTTTCAGTTTAAGTTCGAAGATGTCCATCAAAGTTAATAGCTTCTAAAACTCTATTTACAATTGTCGTGTAGATTTTAATACACTGAGGATAATCTGCCGAAGTGTACTTCTAGAAGAACAGACCCAACTCCAATCGTAAAGTACTTTAAAAAGACATCGACATACTCTAAGTGTGATTCTGTAAAATTGTATTTCACAAAATCGCACACAAGGCAGTATCGTTAGAAATAGATTATTATTATTATAAGAAATAGGTACGATGTTTGCGTTACCAATCTCTGTCATCTTTAAATACTGTTTGAAGTCGCAGTAACTAATTAGAGTAGTATAGTTCGTGTGACCTAACTAGACAACTGGCATGTATACGACCCCTTCCCCGACTCCCCTGCGCAAACCCCGCTCTCGCCTCTCGCCTCATATTTTCGTCATCAGCGCGAGATGTCTAGTTATGTCGCACTACACCCGTGAGAATGGTTGTTTGTTCGCGATACAGTTGAGGAAACAGTCTTTACCGAGTATAAGCGTAATATAACAGGATTTATTAGAAATTAGAACTGAATATTTCAACCCTAAAAAGATAATCATATTTTGACATACGTAAAAGATTATAATCGTGCGGCATTTTGACTCTTGCTATATTTCAAAATCTGTGAGACTTACTTCAGTGACATGAGCACCTCGTGAAAGTACCACGGGGTGATTGTCATAAACAGACAAGGACAAATTCACTCTATTTACAAAGAGAGATCGATATTTCGAACGCACATTTTTTTTATTACTGGGAGGTAGCAAACGAGCATGCAGTTCACTTGATGGTAAGCATTGCCGCCCATGTACATCTGTTTTCTTACGTCGACCACTAATGCGTTTCTACCTCTGCGGACTAAGTCGGAATGCCTCGGTTAAGTATGTCTCCCTGACTACAACCTTCAAACCAGAACACAGCCGTAAGAACACTGCTGTTATAAGCAAGAAATATGTATGGCGGTGGTGCCTCCGTAGTCGAACCGTAAAATAATCAAGCGGCAATTTTAAGCAGACTATCTTTCAGGGTTAAATATTTATGAAACAATAATGTTTTTGAATGACGGCGTGATATAGCTATGTCACACCAGTTCGCTATCAAATGTGCTTTCATATTGATTTTGCGTTTCAAATTTCTATTCGTCTTGCGTTATGCATCATAAGAAGCATGCAGCTTATCGTGTACACCTGTGCATCTGACGCATGCAACTCACAATACCTCACGCGCCACGGTTCAATGGAACACCATGTATTGAAAGATTTAAAACTAAATAATGACATTATTAAAAAAATTACATTGATAATAAATTTAAAGCCGTCAGCCGCATGCGCTGTTGTCGTACTAGTATTAGTGCATTACTTATTGCGTGCGCTATGGTCGTTCAGGCATGCGTTAGAGGAGGGCGCAAGGTAATAAAGCGCACTGGTAGACATAGCTATTCGTATGTTTATTCTCATATAAATAACACGTCCTTTTATTAGAACAATGTTTGGTTCTTGCATTATTAAGAGTATTTTTAATTTGCAATGAGTTTCAAGTATTAGTACTAAAATTTGATGGCACAAAACAGTATCTATAGGATAAAAACAGATTATAGTTTAATGTAAGAAATGAGTTACCGAAATTTTATGTCCTACAATGGAAACTATCGTTTTTTTTTCCTTGATTTGAAATCGAGTGTCTTAGTCGCAGAAATGTTTGATTTTATCGTCTTTAATCTGATGTTATCGTCACAATACGATGAAAACTGTTAGCGTACTAGGCGTGAATACGTTGACAAGTCGAAGAAGGCATACTCTTACAGCGCCGCCATTTTAAAGTTTGCATGTTACTTTTATAACTAACAAATAAGTATTTAAACTTAGTATTTGTTGATTAAAAAGTGCGGTACCCTTAATTAGGCATGTCGACTTGTTAATTTATTATCCAAATAAATTATTCGGTATAAATGCCTCATATGAAATTGTATGGTAGAAAGCACATTGACTTTAGTCAAAACTTCAGTCCCTTTTTAAGTAAAGCTCAACTAAAAGTACATTTAAGGCCGTTTAAAGGGCATGATGAGATTTAAATCAAAAACACGCTTACGCTTATTTTTTAGTTGAGAAATTATGATCTAAAAAAATATCTCTCCTATAAATATCTATTTTATAAGATACAGCAATTACCCTTTTTAGTGTCCGTATAATTTAAATTTTGATGCTTCTGGACTTATCAACCTATTCACACCTTGCACGGATACTCGTATTTATTACTCAAGCCTAGAAAAAATCTATCACAACAATACACACAGAGAGGACTCATTGGAACTGATATACATATAAACATAGTGATAATTTAAACGGAGGATTGGATGTGTATAGAATGAAAAAAACATTACAATTTCAGTCCAGTTTCAAATGACCACTTATTTCCATTTTAGATACGAAAATCATGCGTTGTTTTAAACGATTTATCGCATTTCCCATATTTTTAAAACTCCAAATTATATTTTAGTTCGCCCGCAAGTATATACATCCAAATTAAACTATTAAAGTAGCCTTTAGAAAAAAATTACAGTGTATAAAATAAATGTTTATTGCATTTGACAATAAATGATAACCAATAATGTGTAATTTAAATTATTGTGTGTAATGTTGTATAGATAATACACAATTATCATTGAAGTTCAGAGAACTCCTTACCCAGGACTCGAAAAAGTGGTTTCCTGATAAGGTCTGATTTAATAGAAATTAAAATCCGGAATTCCGTCTGCTTCGAATGTAAAAAAACGTAAAAATCTGATGACAAACCCGATTGACCCCGACAAAATAAAATAATTTTGTATACAGAAAGTCTATATCTTTCTATCTTTCTACACACAAAATAATTTTATTTCGATTATCCTAGGCGTTCTCGATTCCGATAAAATCTCATCTCATGCTTTACCAACGAAAACTCACAAGTGGTCTGAAAAAATTTAAATAAAATACACATGATCTGTTTCACATTCAGTTAATATCGAATCAAATGCTCAAACCGTGAAACTTAGAAACCCAACCGGGAAACCATTCGGGACCGGGTAATTTGCACAATGCATTGCGTCACAAACTTGGCACGCTGCAGATCAATTCTTAGTTTAATCGAAAACCCACAAGAGGCTTTTAATCCATAATTTTATACAAACAGAACACAATCACCGAAATAACAGTTGTTTTCATCATCAAAACAAAATGGCGGGTCCGGATGTAGCCATCACTCTAGTCCATGCCATACAATGGTCAACTACACTCGGACAACCGGTGATGGGTCCAACCAATAATTTGTTCAAGTTCAACAACAGTCCATATATTTTTTTCTGTATAACTTTACGTAGATGTTGCACATGTTGCATATGTTACATATGTTGCGGATGTTGCACATGTTACGGATGTTGCACATGTTGCGGACGTCGCAATAGTTGCGGGCGTTGCGGGTGACGGTTGTGGGCTCAGTCGGCGCCCGTCCGCTTCGCTTGCGGCTCGTACAACTCCGTCTCCGGGGGCTGCTCCAGGCCCGGCAACTGGATCTGGGTCTCCGAGGCCTCCGAGGGCTGTGAAAGGATCATTATCATCATCATAGTCTTCACTTGTCATCATATTTATTATTGTATCACCTCTTATATTTAATAAAAATATGTTCAAGGGTAAACTTAATGCCTACTGGCATTCTCCGCCAGCCGGTGGTAAAAAC
>DWNJ01000618.1:0-14555 GCA_018250275.1 Udranomia eurus
AGATTGAATACTAAACCAATATAATTCATTTCCTATTTTGACATTCAATATAAAACATTGAAAGTCTATATCGTTTTAAAGCGGGGTCTCAAGATATAGACAGAATGAGGAATAATGTCATTTTAATGCATTTTTTACGCCCCAAGCGCTTATACGGTTCGGGCGCCGGGTGCCTGCGAGCTCCAAGTATTAACATTTTCAGTCATAATATCTCCGATTATGAAGTTTCTTGCACTACTTACTTTACTCTCGGTTTGTTTTTTATACATTTTACAAAGTACAAAAATTGCAAACGAAATTTATTTGTATTTACTTGAAATTACAACAATAAACAAATTACTGCATTTTAATCATTGATTTCTTTGTCCTCTATATTCTTGTAATTTAGTATATCTAATAATGTAAGTAGTTTTCAAAATTCAAACATCCTTCACATTAATGCAATATTCGTTACCAAAAAATTTATTAAATTTGTCGTTATTAAAAACTTTTGCATTCGCTTGTTTTGCAAGTAAACATTTTGTACGCCAGTCATATAATTTACTTTTTATTCACGATTCATACAGGTACCGAGTACCGACAGTTGGAACAGAATGTGAGAATTCAAATACCTACAACCTGAAAATGTCAATCGTTCCGAATTTTAAAGCTTTGAAAGTAACATTGCACACTTTGAAGCTTTGGATTTTGTCATTTCTTTGAGTCTATTTTTGCAACGGTACGAGAAATGTTCGTTCTGTATACACATTCTTTATTTTTAGTAAAAAGGAGGAGACATTTAATGAATTTTTTATTTTTATTTTCATGCAACGTGATTTCTTAAATATACTTATGTTTACGATATATCTTGGTTCTAAAGAAATTCGCTAAGGGCTTATTACAAAAACTACAAGCTTCCTGTACTCTAAGATAGTATTTCAGTCATATTGAGTCGCGCATGTCTATGGATTGCAGTGACTACTTCATATAATATCAAGTGGTCAGCTCGTTTACCGTACATATAAAAAGGCTCACTTATTCTTAACTAACATTTATTCTAACTCACTTATTAGCAAAGTATGGTTACGTCCTCAGGTTTTACCTCTTAATAACGATAGCTTGCTCGTATGCTACATAAAATATTGAAAGCTGAGAAAATGAAACTAGCTCATAACTCACCTTTAATATTACAAGTAAATAATATCGCAATGTAGTATTGCTGACGCATTCTTCGAAGAATGGAGTACGATTAACTTTTAAGGATTCCTCAACACTGATATCGGTTACAGTTACTACATAGTCAGTGATGTAATGAAATCAAGGCGTGAGTGTGCTATATATAGAATTGCGACTATTACATACGAGTACTTCGTTCTTTACACAGTACTGTCGCGGTAAGGCATTACTTACGTTTAAATCTTATGCGAAGAATGTAGGATTGACATCTCCGTTTATAACATTTCTACATAATATCAAAGTTGTTTACGCAAAAGTCTTAGTATGATGAATTAAATTCGACCAATGTACAACATGAAGTTAATACAATTTAGGACGGGTATACATTTGTTCAGTAAAAATAAATGTAAAATCTATGAGTGCCTATTAAAACCGGCAATTATTGGCAGTATAATTGACAAAGATAAATAACGACTTTAATTGGCAAGGTTCAAAGAGTAGGACTAGAAGAGCATTTGGAATGGTTTTAACATTATCCGTAATTGTTAAGCGGATGACGTACACAAATATGATTAGATGTAATAAATACTATGGTTATTTTAAACCGACTGGAGGTTCTCAATTCGACACGTATATATATTTTTGTATTTATTTTTATGTTAGACCACGCATATTTTTTTACAAAGTAGATAAATTTTGATAATTCTTTTTTGAATGCATAAGGTAAACTCCGAGTTTGTCTCACAAAATGTTTGAACAAAAATTCTAAGCGTAAGAGTACAAAAATAGAAGATAATTGATTTAATTTTTCACTCACTGATTTTAATATCGATATGTATAGCCTTATCGTCGGTTTACTTGTTTTGTTAGAAAGTACTTATTAGTGTCTCCATAGCAATATTTTTCAATCTCTCTCGCTCGGAGTTCTTGGCTCGTTTTAAAAAACGAATGTGACGTTAAAATTAAGGTTGGTAATAGTTTTACAATAGTCTTATAGTCGACTGGAATGCTTTGTCTTTATTCTGAGAGGGAATAAGTCGAACAAACGATCGATTTGACAATTTCACCACTGCGACTTAGTAGGACGAGGTAATTTCTACACTATCTTATTGAATAAAGTATGTTTGTCACAGTGCTTATTAGTAAACGAATTACTACTTAAATAAATTACGTCTTAAATTGAAATGCAAAATAAATTTTTCACCACGGTTCAAACTTCAAATGTCTGTCAAACTTTTTAATACAAAAATATTAACTAACCCATTATGGATGTTAGCCAACTATTTCATTGTATATTAAATATTTAAGTTAATAAATAAAGGTATTCCTACTAAACGTCAAGTCTTTCGTATCCTAGAATCTTATTCTGAATATAGTCCGGTGAAATTCAGTTACCCGATGGTAGACGCGGCACCAGAGACAAGTAAATACGTCCGGCGCCAGTAATCTAGTTAGGAACCGTACAAACAAATTCACCCCAGAAGCCTTGAATCATAAATGTAAGTGGATTGAACGAGTTGTATTTTAGGCGGCTGGGAATATTCGGATGGAGCGAGACAACGTACACCTGAGCTTGTCCTTTGGCAAATGAGGAGCACGACATCGCCTAAAGATACAAAACTGATGTCTTTGTGCTTTTGAAATTATTTTGACTTTTGTTTTTTTTGGATTCATAGCATGCGAACTGGCGAAAAAGAAAATAACGGAACGTTGATTTTCGCATACACTCAATTTTACGGATAATAAATGAGATAGAAAATGGTTGAAAATTTTTCATTCTTTCCCAGATTCTTCTTCTACATTAAATTGTCTCAAGATCGTCTGATAGCATTATTTCTATTTCATAATATGGTAACATTTAAAGTTGCCACAACAACATCATACCTGTATAAGAGCGTAATAATAAAAGCGTTTTACTTTCTCGAAGCGTTCTACTCCTGCAAGAGTAGTTTAACTATTTACTGTAGTCCAATCTCCGTGAGCTGGGGTAACCACTAACGTCAGATGCATTTTCATTACTACTAAACACGTTTCAAAGGTTATTCAAATGATGTGTGCATATATGTAAATAATGCTAATGTACACAATTTGTGCAATTAATCATTTATTTCATGATATATTAGCAAAGCGCCACAGTTAACAGTTTACGATTTCCAGAACTCACCTAATTAGTAATTTTATACCTCCATAAAGCCTTTGTTATTATTACCATAAAATCAAGGCTGCCATTCTGTAGAGCCCTTATAAATTTGTGTCAACAACGTGACCCGAATTTTAATGCATGAACGTTATTACCGGATTCAGCATGCTTACAAACAAAAGATGCTAACAATAGGCGCCCTTATCGTAGGGCTTCCCGTTAACGCCTTTGGCGAATGAATGATTTTAATTCATAATTAATTCTTTGCATAGACTCTAAGCTAAGCGAAATTTAAATACATATTTTTTATCAATTTATTAGCTTGAACTTATAAATACAATTATAATGAAGATAAAAGATAACAGAAATGCTGAAATTAATTTAACGACCTCGCAACAATCAGCGTGTATTATGCGAGATGATATAATATGCCCTTAACGCTTCCGGTACTACCATTATGCGAAATATATTTCAGCACAATTTGTGGTTAGGTTTGAAACTCTTTGAGAAAAAATGGATTAATAAACTTTTTATGCACCATGCATATTAAATATCACTTTCTCTCTTGCTCGTGTATCTGTCAATTTTGATATTAACCTTCTTCTAGAGGTAAGTCAGAAGCAACAGCTCATTTAATAAAAGTAAAACACGCGTGAATACAGGTTCTAGTAAACAAAAGCGGGTAACTTTACATAAACGAAAATAAATTAATGTGTATGAAAGGTAGAACCAACACAAAAAGCCTTACCTTCGCGATAACAATCAGCCTTAAATTGTACGTAAATCTCGTTCATGCCAGGTTTATGGGGTCGTGTGTTGTGTTTATGTAACTAGCATAATCTATTACACTATCTACCTTAACTTAGCTCAATCCCTTCAGTTTTTGTAAAAGCTACGTTTAATAAAGTAGATGAGTAGGTATTCCAGACCTATTCTATGTTATTAGTAGTTGAAAATCTACTTAAGCCAATTTAAAATCTTTTCATACCCTTAAATAGACGAGAAATATTTATATACTCTGTGTACATACCTACATGTCTATTACAAAACGTTGGCAACCCTTTCGGTTAGGAGAACACCTGAACTTAAGTGTTTATATCAGCAAACTTATTTTCCTTCATCTATCTAAGACGATTAGGT
Organism: Udranomia eurus; assembly: GCA_018250275.1. Lineage (NCBI taxonomy): Eukaryota > Metazoa > Arthropoda > Insecta > Lepidoptera > Hesperiidae > Udranomia > Udranomia eurus. The sequence continues at coordinate 4,436 of DWNJ01000618.1, forward strand.
CGATTCAACTTTGTTCGCACTTACTTAATTTGCGAAGGGAGACATAAATAACGTGGAATTTATAGTGAGATCCAAGTTTATTGAAGATTGGCCGACCTGGCGCAGTTCGTACCGCCTCCCTGTCCCCATTCCAAAACGTTTTTTTTATTTATGAACCGATTTTTATGAAATAAACACTATTTGTGTTAAGTAAAGCTTACCACAAGACATCAGTGAAAGCCGCATTCAAATCGGACCAGTTTCTGAGACCGTGCACAAACGCACAGACAAACAGACAAACCGACAAACAGGCAAAAATATTTTTTTGGTGCTATTCTTTAATAAATAAAAATGGGTTTCTCTTAGATATCTTCCATGTACAGACAGCAACCACTTACAGACTTATTATATGTATAGATATCATCAAATTCCGCGTTTAGTTACTCACAAGAAAGTAATATTATGTTGTACTTGATGCTCTTAATTTTTTATTCATGCCTGATAAATAAAAAATTAAAAGCATAAAGGCAAATGACAAATAAACTTTATAATACGAGTACGGCGATTCATTGACATTCAGCAGAAAATGGCAGATCGCAAATAGAATTAAAAGGCCACTAAAGTAATCAATCACAAAGAAAGCTAAACTCCGAGAAATAAATTTTGCTCCGGCCGTGCTGAAGATGACAATCGAAGCGTACCGCGCTCGCTGAGTCGGTGCTCGGAGATAGGGCTGAAGAAATATGTCTTTGCCTACGAAATAAAAATTTAAATGTATTCGAATCGCTTTATTCTTTAGTTTTGTATTTGATAAATTAGTATATTACTAGAAGATACGTTAACTTGTATATGTTAATAAGTAGAATATGAGTATTGTTGTATGTAATAGAGATATTATACTCCAACGGGTCGGTAAATCCTCCTGTTTGTTCATAAATCGTAGTCTTCTTGTAATTTTTCTCTTCTGTTTGGAGATATTAAAACCATTGCAGAGTTTAAAAATATCAAACTACATCAGGCTCATATTTCAAGTTTACACGTCAAGCCGTTTATATGCGATAAATACTCGTATACCATGCTTCGGCCTAACTTTCGTTAAATCCAAATTTAGTCAACCAGAGCATAACTACGCGCGAATATGGTCGCCAATAACGAGATTACTGGCACTGAAACAAACCTAATAAATTACAGGTGTCGATGCTAACCGTCGCCGCTCCCGAGCCCACCTAATGGAGCAGTTACCGGGCTTGCTCGAAACTTATACGCATACCAAACGTTTTAGCAATTCCGACATGATTTAGGAAACTGGTGGCGCTATTTTGTAACGAGTTTTAAGTAGGTCGATAAACTACAACTTTCTCTTTCGAATGACAAAGTCTCTACATAGTTCGATATCGCGGTCGGATGAAAAACAAAACTCTAGATCTTTGGCGAGTCATTCAAATTTGGTGACATCTCTTAATGAGTAGCGGAAATGTAGCTACAATTCAATGGAGTCTCAGGGTTTATGTGACGCGATTTTGATGAATCCCAGATAGAAGTGTAATGGACTTAGCTTGTTCCAAGAAATGTTTGCGCTTTCAATTTGGCGGAATCTAACAAATTACGCCTCCACATGGATATTTCTGTGCCATTAGGAACTAATGCATTCCAAAATTATCGTCAAACATAACTTTACTTCACTCATTTGTCTCATTGAGCGGGTGGCCGTAAACAAGCCACACATGTGCGGTTCAGGGAACGCTTGCAATATTCAATGTTCCGAGCCGTAAACACGGCTGGGGCGTAAATTCCGACTTCCGTCAAAACACCTCGAGGCGGTAACGAATAACGCGGTCCAACTTACACCGTTCCCGACATACACGCGAGCGCCGTGAAAGCATCAAAATTTTACCGCTTCATCCATTTATGCATGAACATTTTCTCTATCCGTAATGGCATTAATGAAATCGCTTTTAGACACGGTTACACCGATACGTACTTACGGAACGATGATATCCTGAAAGGGCGAACTCTTGTGACTGTTGAAGATTATGGTATCCGTATCCCGACGTCCAAGTCGTGTCGGATGTGGCATTGAGAGGATTTTGGCCGATACAAGCGGGACATAACCGCCCGTGTCCCCCCGATACGGAGAGGAGTCAAGCCAAAAATGTCTTACGTTGAAAAGGGACTTTCACTGTTACTTACTTTTTCATTTACATTTAGGCAATATTAATATTTTATGGTATTAACTACGTCGTAAGGTAAAATATGTCGTAAATGGACAGAATCACAACATAACGTCAATAACTATAAATTTCTTTTTTTTACTTTTTCCTGCCCATAAAAGTTCAGGGCGCATTTGTGTGTTGCTGACTAACGGCATATATATAAGATAATAAATAAGATAAACTATTCTCATACAGTAATTATAACTGGTGGGCTTCGATCAGATTCGTAACAGAAATAGCCAGTTGCAACGTAACAAGTTATGGCTTTGCAATTTATGGCTTTATTCCATTCTCACCGCTGTGCTGACCACCCTCGTATTTTCGTGACCTGACCCAGGAAGTGCCCGCTATATCATATTCACGTGCAGTTAACCTACATAGCGCTAGAAGGTAATTCTTCATAACTGTCAACTTCGTGCGTGAAGCATAGAAACTTGTAAAACTATTCTCTCAATTCAAAGTCATCCTCAATACCAGTGTCTAAATAAAAGTAAAAGCAATTATGAAACAAATTTTAAGTAAACGCGGACCGCTTTTGACTGTAAAATCGTATTGGAGAAAAGTGCATTAGTACAGAGTGATAAGGATTTTTTCTTTGCATAAAAATTAATAATGAAGAATGTTTTCATTATTGATTTTGATTGAAAAATGAAGTCAATCTTCATTATTAATTTTTATGCAGAAATGCTGCTTGTAACTCACGAGAAGAAAGTTGATGAAGCTCCAATTAGTAACTAACTTTTGCTCGTGAGTCCGACCGAAAAAAGATCGACTAATTAAAATGGTATATGTATTATACCTACATATAAATAGTAAGAATAATACTAATATACGATAAAGATTAAGATAAAATATGCTTTAAGTCTTTACCTTTAAATACCTATGCCTAACTGTGGGTCCGTAAAGGCTCATAATAATAAAGAATTGCCTTATATCAGCATGCAGCTTATACAGCAGTATTCCTGCTGCTGTGTTCTGGTTTGACAGGTGTGGTCAGGGAGACATACTTAGCCGAGGCGTTCCAACTTAGTCCTCAGTGGTAGCACCGCAATTGTGGCCGACCTAAGAAAGAACTTCCAATTTGTCTTGGGTTGAATTACAGATGTCCATAGGCGGCAGTGACCACTTACCATAAGGTGTGCTGCATGCCCGTTTTCAACTTCTCAGTAATAAAAAAAAAGAATATTGTCTATAACGGTTGTTCCCCGGGGCGCGTAAAAAGAAAGTTGTAGAAAGCTTTATTGGATAACGACACTCTTACATAGCTTTTAACTTTAAGTAGCTAAAACCGCACATCTCTTTTTTCTTTTCAACATCCTACTATCTCGTTATAATGGATTTTAAGTGTGAACAAGACCCTGATACCTTATTTTTTGCCAATCTTCCTTGTATGACACGTTTTGTCAGCCTCTTATATTAACTTTTTTAAATGAAATGAAAATTATTTATTGTTGACAAAGATGTTACAACAAAATAATAGGTTTAGAACAGTCTACCCTACTCGGGCATAAACATTCAGTTCTGACGTTATGTAGTTCTTCATAAGTAACCTATAAAAATATCGAGTGAAATCCTTAATCAGAAGTATGTAACAAACAAAAACGCAACTAACAAGATTTTATAATAATTTAAGTTTTTATTTTTGTAATTGATTGATTACAAGGGAAAAGTCGGCAAAATCCGTTTTCGCTTTAACTGCGCCAGTTTGTAGTCTTTTATCCAAAACATATTCAGCGAGTCTGAAGTTCTAACGTGTAGAGCTTTATTCTAAGACTACAACCCAATTAGGGAGGCGCTTAGACTGAGAGCCCTTATTCAATTTTTCAACGTTCTGTGCACGGTGTAAAACTTTTAACCTCAGTAAATGCTGACGCCAAAGAGAAAGCAAGAAAAATCTCATGAAGTTACCCAAAAGAAACTAAGGTCATGACTTCAGTAAAGCGCAGCGTAAAATTTTCAAAATTTCAAACAATGTTGAGGTACTTGATAATAATTAGTGAACTTGGTCTATTCGTTGCAGTAGTACGAGTACTAGTAGTAGTATAAAACTTCTATTTTAATACATTGCAAAACCAAAGAGAAGAATAACTTATCTATTCATTGAAGTGTTTAAAGGTTAGCCTTAAAGGTTAAAGAAGAGCCTTATACGGTTCGACTCCGGAGACACCACCGGTATGCCTATTTCTGTCTTATAACAGCGGTGTTCTTGTGTTCGACCTAAGAAAGAACTTCGATCCTGTCTTGGGTTGATTACAGACGTCCATGGGCGGCAGTAACCACTTACCATCAGGTGGACTGCATGCCCGTTTGTTACTACCCAGTCATGAAAAAAAATCTATATACATATACCTAATAAAGCTGTAAAAGAGTTCCATTCTGTACATTGAATAAAAACTAAAATAACAACTACCTAACACAAGCCAAAACAATCATTTTGAAATTTTTGTCCGTCTGTCTGTTGTCTGGCTTTCACGCAAAAAGTACTGGAGGCATTTTGATGAAACTTTTTTTGTTATATAGCTATTATCCTCGGTAACATATAGGCTATAATTTATTATTAATAAAATTACTGAACATTATTCAACTAGTAAGTTAACACAACATAGATTATCAGGCGGTACGAAGTTCGCCGGGTCATACATATAAAGTGACAAGAAAAAAAAGGTGGTGTTAGTCACAAAACGATTTATAGTCATGTATGCTTACACGAAACTAAAACTAAAAAGAACCCGTTTAAACTCTTTTTCCGTCTGTTGGTTCGAGTCGCTGACGACAACAGACCGACAACGAACATGAACTGAACCGAGACAAGGCTTTTTGTTTCGGACTTTTAAGACTTAAACCCAGAACGGTAGTTTGTATGATAAACTTACACACAATTAATAAGGCTTAGAACTTCGAAGCAGATGTGGCTCAGCGGTAAGTGTTCAATTTAAGTTATAAGTCGAGTAATGAGATTGTAAAAGTTATGAAACACTTCCCTCGATACAACTCCATCAATATCGGTGATTGTTTAAGAGGGATACATATTCACCAGGAACCACATTGTTCAGTGCCTTCTTGAACATCAGCAGAACCTATGTACGTTATAGTATGCAAATGATACATTTATATAAGTAAATATTTATTAAATACTTGCAACTTTCGGGTTTCAGATGGCTTCTCAATTCAAATTCAAAATTGTAATAGTTGCTTTACTACTAAAATATGGGTGTAAGCTTCTGTTAAAAATATAGTTACGGTATAATGCGGATATACTATCGCTCTCATGCGATGAAGCACATTTACGTCATAGTATGGCTCTTACTCACAATCTTTAAGTTCCAAAACACCTACATTTAAAACTCAAACTAATCACAAAAAATGTTAAAAAAAGATAATACTTTACTAAAGTCGTACTTTTGTAATAAATCGTTGTTATTAAAAAAGGCATTTTCGTCTCTTCTTAAGATTATATTTTTTAAATATAAAAACCAAGCAAGCCGCCCGAGCAGGGGGGACATCCTCAACATCAGAAGAGCTATACGCTACCAGTATTTAAATATTGTTTTAACGCTGCATTTGAAAAACGCTCTGTTCATTCATAATTATAGTAGATGAGGTCGTTTTCTCAAGTGTTGCATGAGGTTGGCACGCTCGAAGTAGACGGAGGCAACGGCGCGTGAGCCTCAGATAGTATTCACCATTCAACGACTGAAAATATCATAAGAGCAACCCGTTTTATTTAATGCATTTCGTTTGCAGACACTGGGAGGTATGAAAAGTTTCAAGATATTTCTGCTACATTTAAGAAGAGGAAAATACGTTCTTGTTTCTATTAAAAACATGAGCTTGATAAATAAAATAAGACAATAATGTAAGGAACAAACCGATTGTTACATTTTGATGATTAGAAGATTACTAGTACTATACTGGTTTTAATGCCTGGATTGAATGCAGACTCGTGTGAGACACTCAACAATAATTATTTTTCTATTTCCTCTTAAAGTCAAACACAATTAATCTTGAACAGAAGAACATGAACGCCAATATGGATATATTTAGCCTCAATATTTGCTAGCATTATTAAGTTACTGCAGCAGTTATGCTGACAGCGAAGTACGAATTGCTTGACCTCGCACGCCGGTTAACGACATGTCAGCCATACAAAGCAACATCGATCGAGCTATAAAGTATTCAGATGCAGAATAACACTATTTATCCGGTGTACGTTTGATGTTGGAACATAGGAACCGATAGGCGATTGATTTTCAATAAAGCAGAACTGGGCAAGGGTATAAATAACGCTCTCAGCTCACCCCGCTCGGCAAATATCTAATCGTGAAGTGCACGAGTACACACTTCTCTGAAATGTTAAGCAATTCCAAATGCGAGATCTCGAATCGAATCAATCCAGATTATGCGTTACGGTGCAATTTTCTTCTTCTATGGAACCTTTAGATGTATTTTTTACATTATATGTGTATGTACATATATGTATTATACCTACGAGTATATTATAGCCATCTCATGCAACATTATTATAGTCTATTTTATAGATATATAGATTAAGGATGGGTGTAATTTTTCGTGTCCACAAACTGAACCTTAAATCGTTTGTCCGATTGTGATATAATTTGAAATGGAAATATTTCGAAGCCTGGAGAAAGGTAAACTATTATATAACCATTTGCGGATTTGAGGAAACCCAATCGACATCAATTATGGGTGATCTACGAATGGAATGGGTATATGTATTACGATTTCAAGGCCAAACTGTCAATAAAATATTTATAAGGGAGATAATTTTAATCCCTGGGAGGGACGTATTACTTGCATGAAGTTTAATTTTACCTTTAATTGATTTAAAGAGTAGCGCCGCGAAAGAAATCGGTTAAGAATATAATAAGTAATATGATAAAAATCTCAATAACTACTACGATGAAAAATGCCTCCGATTTTTAGATATTATGATAATTATTGAAATGAAATTTATATTATAAAACTTTATACGAAAATATTATGGTCACATAACTGCGTGGTTGCCTTACTGCAGCTAGTCGTGGGTAGCATTTTGCCGTAAGTTAACACTGTGTTCCAAGACCGAGCAAACATCTCCCACGATGTCTTTTGAGATAGTTTGCTTTCTTAGTGAATAGGCCAAGACCGAGGTCGTAAAGCGTACGTTTTACAACATGTGTCGCCATCCGCAAACCGCACTGTATTAAGTGTAGCATAACTACTTAGCTTCATAGTTTTCGTATTATTAAAAAAAAATCGCAAGTCAGCAAAGTCGGTTTACTGACGATAATTTTACGTGATAACGTCATTAGGAAACAATGATGGAAAATTGCACACTTTTATGCATTGAATTGACTGTTTCACATTTATCATTATTTTGAATAATACAAAGGTTTCATTGAAGATTTAAAATAATCGATAAAAATTGAATTTTCCTTTCACTTTATAAACAGTTGAGTGTTCATCGGACGCATCGGCCGATGGAGTGAAGAGAGATAAATGCGTGACAAGTCGAGTTTAAGCCTATCGTGTCTCTCTATCGCTTGTACCGAGCTCTTGCTTGCACGCGGAACGTGACACTTTTTCGTGCGTGCAGGCGGCGTTCCGGTGAACGTCGCCTGCATCTTCGTCTTATACATCGGTATGTATAAGACGTTATCACGTTTTTGACGTGAAGAAATGTCAGTACAAGCTCCTAATACTCCTAAAGACGAAGATAAATTCACTTGAAAGTCGGTAAAAAAACAAAAAATTGCTTAAATATATTTTTTTTCTAATTTAAATAAGGAAAATTGGATTCCATTTGACGCAGAGAATATTACGTATCCTCTCGGTGGAGTCACATAAGCACACACATATTGCACTGTGAATAAAAGCCTAATTTCCGTAATTGAATGTGTATTCGACCTTCCATCGAGTATTTAGTTCTCCTATTCTTACAGTTTTATTGTTTAATCATCTCGTAAATGTTTTCTCGCATCGTTACGTAATTGTATCAAGAGCTGCGCTGCCGACGTGCTCGTTTTAACTGGACGTTCGATTATCGATTGTATTAAGTGGACGCTTATGTCAATGGAAATTATAGAATGCGATTTTGTAATTCGTGTTAAAACAGTGCTTTTTCGCCGTGAGTGAATAAATTTCCTACTAATATCGCGTTCGTGAAGATGTTTGGTACTCGGCACGCAAAAATTATTAAAGATTAAGTTGAAACCTTACGGTGATATAGTTTTAGTTTATATGCCAGGACAGCACATAGGCTATAACTTAGATGTTGTGGAAATTAGCCAAAATATAAAGTTAAGTCGGAAAAACTGTCATTATACTTAATATATAACGCCGTCAAAGCCGCGGGCAACATCTAGTTTTATATACTAATTTTTTTTTTGTTTATAACTAGGACGTAGCAAACGAGCATGTAGTCCATCTGATGGTATGTGATCACTGCCACCCATGGACATCTGTAATCAACCCAAGATAGGATACAAGTTCTTTCTTAAGTCGACCACAAATTCGTTGCTACCCCTGAGGACTAAGTTGGAACACCTCGGTTAAATATGTCTCCCTGACCTCTCCCTTCAAACCAGAACACAGCAGCAAAACACTGCTGTTATAAGGCAGAAATAGGAGTGACGGTGGTGCCTCCGAAGTCGAACCGTAAAAGTTTCTACCACCTTCCATCTACAGCCTTTGTTTTATTTGATACCAAGCTACCGTCATTATTATGTTATTTTAATTTTAATTAAAGGCACACAATTTTACGGTTATTTTATATGATTGAAATAAATAAGTTTGAACGTTCGCTCGTCGATATTATCGTTAAAACTTCAGTCTATTAAGCAATGAAACACTGTTTTGTTTGAATTATCGAGGCCCTCTTGTTTACCGTTCATTGTGTGCATTGCAGTGAATCGGTTCGCACACATCGTAGACGCTAGATAAATATGCAGAACAATCAGATTGATCATAGATATGTATAAAATTAAATAGCACACACACCTATGTCTATTTCTGAATTATAAAAGCAGCACATCGCTGTATATTGACAAAACGCCATTAATTAATGTATGAACGCATCAATCTAATATATAAAAATGTAGTGTGACAGTGTTTTTTGCCGAACTCCACAGAAATAGCTCGAACGATTTTTATGATATTTTCTGTGTATCTATATTTAGTAGGTTTGAGAATAGGTCGTAGGCTATTTATTAACCCTTAAGTAATAAAGGTTTTTTACCCTTAAGTAATCCAGATTTTTTTGATATATTTTTTTTAAAGATTTGCTTTAAAAACTCATTTCACCCTTCTTTAACCAAACCCCATTTTTTAATCGCAATTTTAGTCATTTTACTTACACCCAAAAATGCGCTAAGTGTTTCTTACAACCTACCGATACGATTCTACCCCCTACATACATCAGATGTACTATATATATATATGTCTGTTAAGTAATTATTTTTAAAATGCTAAGAACACTTAAGATATGTCGCAAATATAAGAGATACCTATTTCCCACAAATTTACACTCCAACAAATCCAAGTACTCAGGCAGGTATATAAAGTTGCGTATAAAGTGAGGAAAATTTTAAATTTCACCGAAAATTTATTGCCCTTGCCTCCATTACATTTTATGGGGGTACTTCGGCTCAGCTCCCGGGCTTTGGATGGGTCCGCGGGTAAGGCGGCTGTAACGACACGAACGAGCTACCCCGAATACACCCTTCGAACTATATACACACGTATTATATAGTACGGATAATTTGGATATCCGTACTTTTCACATTGGAATTCAGATCTATAAATGATACTGATGCGTCCTTAATTACATTTCTTATTAAAGTACATTATTTAGCCGCCCATGGACATCTGTAATCAACCCAAGGCAGAATCGAAGTTCTTTCTTAGGTCGACCACAAATGCGTTGCTAC
>DWNJ01000619.1:0-14554 GCA_018250275.1 Udranomia eurus
GCCTCGTTCAAGTTATCTCCCGGCCCACACTCTTCAAGCCAGAACACAGCAGTAAGAACACTTCTGTTATAAGGCATGGGTGTGGCGATGGTGGTGTTGTAAAAGGGGCCACCTTTAATGGGAGTAAGATGATCCCAAGGCGCGATCCAACAAACAAGCCAGTGCTTGCAGTCATTTAAACGTTTTGCTATAAATGTTTATTGGTCACGATATTCACTTTCACTTCGATTCCCAACATCATTGACTTCAGTAGTACCAAGTGCAATATTCACTTCATTCAATTCATTTATGTAGTAAACAATTCTATCAAAATCCATAGCATCGAACATCGAACACCGAACCGTCCAGATTGCAGAATAAACGTCGATCGGCAGACAAAACAAAGAACTGATCGCTTCATAAAACAAGTTATCGACGTCCCACAAAAAGGGACTAAACCGGGATACAAAAACTCACACACCTGCTTTTGTATCAACCCGTACCCGATGTCGAACCCTCGTGGAGGAATCGAGCAAAAAACGCCGTCTATTCTTTACCCAACCGTTACACCAGCTGACGAATTAGCATAAAGTCAATGTCAAAATGATTAGTTCAATTTGTCCGACCATCACTTTCGGTCGCTACAATAATGTTTGGCGATTTTGCAACGGCATCGTCGTTAAATAAAATTGTTACTGTGACCTCTAGCGTTTTTGTAATTATTGGGATTACTTTCATATAGTGCAAAATTAAAACGGTCAAGCCGTGGCTTTGTACGAGTACTAGGCCAAATTTGCAGACAGAATTTATAATATTTAATTTTGTATATTCAAAAATCAAATCACAACAGAAGCATAAAACTCATAAACGGTCCCTGCATTCGTATTTTGAATAAGCCCATCTGTTTCCGCACAGGCTACGTAAGTTACATCAACAGTACTCGAAAGGTTTCATGCAACTTTCATTCCTAAAGCGCAGATATAACACGTATAATACCATACATGGTTCCAGAAATGATAACAAAAGCTGTGTACAATGCACTTGAGTTTAGGTTCGTTGCTCTTCGATACGCTAATTTAGCGAGTAAACTGCTATGAATGATTACAGGTAGATGTTTCGTTGCGTTTGTAGCTTCAGACATTTTTATTACTGTTCATTCTTGTTTGGGTATGAGTTTTACCAGCCTTTACAAGTAATCTTAATAAAGTGATTTCGAAAATTATTCCCCAATACCTAGATGAGACATTTTTATTGTTCGGGTATGGGTTTTATTGTTGACAATTCCAGGAACAAACTTTTGAAACGGTTTTCGGTGCGGTGTCGTCTGCGGTGATATCCTTTGGAGCGTTCAACGTAAACTGTTTAAGTAAACAGTATCAGAAGTAAACAATAGTTCTAATATAGCATGTGTTTCTTCCCATACGCGTGTTCATACCATATCCAGAAGACAGATAACCATATGGAGAAGTAAAAGCAGAGTCAATATTTCGGAAACAAATTAGTATACCTGTACAATTTTAAGCGCGGTTGTGTGTATTTACTTAGGCTCCGCGATCTAATGCATTGTCTTAGGACCATCTGTTGACTCGGCTATTAAGGTTGAGTATGAATATACCGTCCATATTATATATATGACGGTTTTTGTCATACAAAATTAAATTTAACTTAACACATTTATTACATTTTTCTCTTCAACTCTAAAACTTGAAATATATTTAAAAGTGGTAATTGGACTTTACAAATATTTGTAAAGATCGTAAAATTCGACGTTATGTTTGCAATAAAAAAGATAAATAATGTTATCAATACAAACGAAACAGTAAAGAACACTACCGGCCATAAAGAATTTGATATCGATATAAAAAATTAAAAATTAAAACACATTTTCGAAGTAACAGCGACAGTCGTTTAAAGAAACAAAAACGAAACCTTCGCAATACATTGCATTTAATTTACAAGGCGATAAAATTGCCATACGGCGCTCATAAAGTGTTACCAGTTAACACTCTTGCACGAAGTGACATTGTTATCGAAAGTAACTGAAATATACGATCAAATTTGAACTCTTGCCAAGGAATACATTGAGGAAGGTCAGGGAAACCACTGTATGTAAATGAAAACTGTTTGGCTTAAGTAAAGATTAAAGCACATTCAATCGACGATAAACTATTTAGTAACTAGCCCACAACCAAATTAAATGATTTGATTTGGATGTGTTCTAAACTTTTAAATAGGTCAGTTACTGATTAGACAATACAAATAATGTTAGTATACAAAGTTAAAATCGTTAGAACTTAGAAAACAGTTAAGACACGGACTTTTCTTTTCTTTTTTCTTCTACAGGTAACGTTATGGGGAACTGATCTCATTAAAACTTTGTTCGTTAATTTTGTCACTCTATAAAAATAACCCTTTGATCCAACCGCCTGACGGTACATGTTTAAGTTGAAAATTCTATTAGCATTTAACGCGTGGTCTCCTACGGAAATTGCACCCATATGCATTTGCACCCACCCATATTTTGGCGGAGGTCAATGTACCCCATACCCTCATGACCTTTACACAGTAGGCCATTAAAATACTGTTTCGAGCAATTAATCAATATTAGCAAGTATATGTTGTCCTGTAGATAATCTTTATAAAGTATATAAGTATCCTTTTGTTGAGTTTTGTTAAGAGTAAAAGTTAAAACGTTTTGTTAAGACATCTGTAATAAGTATAGTTTTGGAAGACTCCATCTTAAATGCAATACAAAATTCCAAAATTTTATTAAATCAATGTTCATACTGTAAAAATTGTCAGTGTCCCTAATTTTAATCTTCCGGTAACTTGAGAACATCCGCCTTTAAAACAATACCGTCTGCTGTCACATTAGGCCATTATAACCCCCAACTACCACTTTATTGCATTTTGGAAACAAACACATCATAAAACAATACTTATAAAACACAAACGATTGTTCTTTTGAAAATTGTCCATCACTACGAGATACATTACAGTCATGCAACTATCCTTCCTTAGGATTACGAAGGATTACAGCCATTTAACATTTTACGGTACATTAAAGATCAGGATTATCACAAATATCCCGTAACTCAGTGGGATTACAATTGAGAGGAGCGACAAGAGATAATTTTTATCTTGATCGTGCATCAATGTGGAATTTAACGGAGTTGAAGAGATGATCCGAGGAAAAACGAGCACCTTTCGTATAATCAAAAAATCAGAGACGACATAAATGGAAATGAATTAGTTACAACCAAATTCTAGACCATTGACCATTTACGAAAGATGAAAAGAAAGACAACGCCCAGTGAGTGGTAATAAAATTAGATACTATTTTAGAAACGAACAACTGGTAGTTCATTTTAAAAGCGATTTAGGAACTGATTATAAAAGAGCATACGAATATTTGAAACTTGAAAGGCATACTTAGCAATAAAATATTAATATTGCATAGTAAGTCTTTGTAACAATGTTCTATCCCAAGTGGCCACCGAACAAAGAGCGAATTCATATTTAACCAATGACGTAAATGCTGTTATAAAAACGTTGCAACAAAGAAATCTCTATGGCCATGCAAAAGACCTGCGTTAGCTACTAACCGGAAGCTAGCGATTGGATGGATTGTACTACACTGAGACAGAACATGTTCAATACGTGTTTCCAGAACATGTTCAATACGTGTTTCTTTTCCAAATACACTGACATGTGATTGATAAGGCAATGCCGTTTGTTAAGTACATAAATTCGAGTTTAAATATTGTTAAATGGTTACTTAAGTGTAATAAATTGTACCAATGGATTCTGTTTAAATGGACAAGGATTTTTTCAGTCCAGTGGTAGGAATTGACATAGCTTGCGGCTAATTCATATAATTATACCACAGTATTTGGGGAAAACGAATATAGGCCATAGTCTAAGAACTATCTTGTACTTATTTAATCAGTGAATAATTAGGAATTTGAGTTTTAGAAAACGAGTAACAACTAATCAATAAATAAGAAAAGATTAGTACGTGAAATAATTAAATTACATATTATAACGATACGCATATGAGATAACGATGACCATTTTCACCAAATCGAAATAGTCGGTAGAGTAGACAGTGTTATTGACACACACACTGGCCGGGAGTTTAGTCGTGTACGTTGTAGACACCAGACAAAAAATACTTGAACAAACACCGACGGCTGTTCGAACGACCCACAGAACCCAAACTCGGTCGATAGACATTCAAATTGAATATAATAGTCCGTCCATTCCGAGTGTTTCACTTATTTAATAAATAAAATCCACTTTATTAATGGAAGCTCAATCTAAGCCATTACCTTTATCAAAGGAAACGTCTTTTTGTAAAGTTATTATCAATATGTCCTCTTAAACGTCGCTGAGCTCGGTGAAAGCTTATTTGAGAGGTTTTACTGCGGTTAATGGCTTTAGCGGTCGCAATTTAACTATACTTAGCTTGGAAACGTCCAATGTTCAAATGATCACTGATTTTATTGACCAAATGCGTCGGTCACAAGAAAATCAAACAAAAGCTGCCTATTAAAATCGAATGGTTTCATATTCATCAGATTATTGGACATTACGCCCACAACGCTGCGTGGTTTGTTTATAACACTGTTAAATAACAGTACTCGCCCGCGGGCGCATTATGGCTTCTTGCAACTCGTATCTTGCAACTTGAATGAAATAAAACTCGGGTACTTACATATTTTTCCATGCCAGAAGGCTGCCAGTTGCAATCAAAAGTAATTTATCGTTCGATCACGCGACAAGATAGTTTTGATTCTGATAAATTTAACATTACGAAGTTATTGAAACTCATTGCGGACAGTAAATTAGACTCCAGTGTGTGGCAGTAATTAAATTAATTATACACCCAATAAAAAGTACGAACGATCTATAAAAAAGGACCGGTTTTAATTGGCCCTCCGAGGGTTATCAATACGTGTTACAAAGTTAATGCAAAAACAATTTTGATACATCTTCAAATGGAGTAGATAAGTAGCTCTACAGCGACGGAAGAACATTTTAAAATATGCAACTATTAATATTCATTACCATTCCGATAATGCGTTCAATTCTGATTAGAAGTTTTTATGATGGTCACCAATAATTTAATTTAAATAATCTATTAATTTATACAACAATGTGAAAAGTACCATTTGCGTACAATAATGTTGACGAAACGAACGAAAATCGAAAAATATACGAGTTGGAAATTCTTGCAATCTAGTCTAAATTCTGTATGCAATTTACCTGTCTCCTATCGAGCTTGTCTATTTGCATACTGTAATCAATCAGCTCTACGGAAATAATACAAAATGCAGGATTTTTCCGCCGCTCGCATGAAGCTCGATAATCACTTACGCAGTGGAATATAATTTATGTATAAAACACGATACAACGCTATCACGTACGGACTATTATGCATTATTTCTTAGATATCAACGTGTTAATTACATATTGATAAAACAAATGTTGTTATTTTTATTTATAATAATGGTATTGTGAAACCATGGAAATATTATAATACTCAGACTCGTCTTATAAGCAAAATAGTTGGTTTTAGTTACGGATTTGGTTGATAATGATAACATAACGCGCATAACCACACGGCTGGTGTAGATCCCATGTGAACACGCAAGTTAAGCAACGTCGGACGCGGTCAGCAACTGGATGGGTCTGACCGATGGTGGTATTTTCATGCGCGTAGTCGTTAAACCTCGTCGGAGTCCATTTGGGGGTTTGGAAACATCCGACATACTGATTGGTTCCACTAACCAGTTCTTTCGCCAACACGCATTGAAGCAGCGTGGCGAAGTATACTCCACGCCTTCACCAGTTGAGGGAAAGGACTCGTGCCCAGCAGCGGGACTTAAAAGGGACCATCGGCCTGCATTTAAAGATGTCTGTTTTATATTTTAAAACATTAAATCTTCTGCTGGAGGTACAAATATTAAGCATCGACACATTCATTTATCTGCTACACGTTGACTAACGTACCATTAAATTTTGCCTCAGAACAGGTCGTGATTACCTTATACTGCGTTTTCTTTCGAAGGGCACACTCCCATGGCGTATCACATAAACGGGTAATAACCCCGCCCTTTCTAATCCCTCTACTTAGACAAAGACAAATAGAGAGATCCTTTGAAAATGAAAATTGCTAGAACCGATAATAAAGTGATTATTTAAAGAAAACATTGATTAAGGAACATTAATCGATGCGTTCATCAACTGAGAAATATATTTTGATTATATAGGTATTATTAGATTTGGTGTTCGACAGAAAAAAATTTTTGGACCTGCTTATGAGGAAAGAAGAAAGAAGGAATGTAAGTGAATCCAAAGGTGTACGATCGTAGGAGGCAGAGATTGTCATTAATATTCTATTGGCATAAAAATAAAGACAATCGAAGGTCTTACTTCCTTGACAGGGTGATGTAGTGTGGGAGGTGGACCAAGCTCTAGTGGATCATCTGAGTCATTACGAATTTGCTATATCTCCACAATTCTATGAGTAAGCCACCCCCGCGTACGTCAGTGGTTTATGGTATCAACTTTAAAGACATTTTAATATCTGATGCAGGTATCCTTTTACCGTTTCGATCTGCGTTAATATTTTAATCTCAATTCTTGTTTGCCTCGAGTACTGAATTTTGTCATTAATGTTGTTGATGTAATTTGAATTGAATTAAGTGTTCTTGCATGCAATTTGCTTAATGTCAGTTCAGTTTTTGATAGACACAATTTTTGTTATATTATCTTAGGCACCATAAAAATGATGTTATGTATTTAAACTGGTATTAATCAAATAAAGTTTATGTTCGTTGATCCTTATGAACTTAACAGGACACTTATAACTCAAGAGAGCATCTTATCATTAGCTGCGCGTACATTTCTTGATATACCTATCAGAGTCATAATATATTACTACAACAGCCATTAGCCATTCAGATTCTGTCGAGGCGCCATAAAATACAACATCAAAACACAAACAATAAAACTTATAACAGCGATAAAACATTACCTAGGAAGCTGAGGTTCAGTTTCTCGTCCACCGAGTCGTCATCGTTGAAGTACTCCAACTTTTTCGAATTCATTCTCAATGTTTAGAACATATCCTTCATCACAAACACTGGTCTGTTGCACACAAATGTGATCACAAGCACACACTAACAGGATTAACACAAACAGGAATGTCGCTGTCTTTTTGAATTTGAATTTTGTTCGTTACAAAATGGCGGCGCGCGCGCTTTCGTCCGTCGCGCGACGAGCCACCGACGCGAATGACGCCGCCGCTAACATGTGCGTTCACCGCGACTAGATTCCTGCCAGACCGACCTGCACGATAATCTGATTAAAATGCCCTTTGCTCAAAGTGCTTCATAGTGTTATTGTTCCATTTCCTACACTCTAGCCGCCGTGAATGAAATCGTAAACATGATATGATATTCTCGTTTCGATCTAATATGTTATTGTGAAGTAAAATTTGATAACTTTGGAGCAATGGCTACTTGATTCTTGAGACAGATTGTTGTAAGGCGTATGCATATGCCAGTTTCTTTGCAATCTTTTCTTTGATTCGATAAAAACGAGATCAGTTATGAAAATCAAACATTATATTTTTTGTTATTTACAGTCTGCATTACTTTCGTTGTTCATTCTTAAATCTATATACCATTATCTGCGTAGTTTTAAAAAAATACTTTACAGTACGATATTGCTTAAAAACGACTATTATATTTATAAAAAAAACGCTTACTTTAAAAGGCATTCAGATACTTCCTTACGTATATTGGTCATTACAGATAGTAATCATACGTATTTAATGCTATTTTTAAAACATCAAGTCTTTTACGAATAATAATTAAAGGACAACTAGGTAGGCAGGCAATAGTTTTCTTAAAAGTTGCAAGTCTCCTTTTGCAGGACGCAAGAGCAATCAGAAAACGGGTTTTGCATCATAAAACCGTTTATAAATTTCACAGTATATTTTTAAACTCAGTAAGCTTAACTGGCCGTTACTATCAATAACCTGCTTAACTGACAAAATGTTAAAATGTAAATAAATAATATGTATAAGAGATTTAACAGATATTTGGTAGAAAAGGATAGAATCCTTTTTATGTCAATAACTTTTGTCTTCAACACTAATAATAAATTTCTCTAAAATATTTTTCAACAAAACAAATTCACATTTGTGTTAGAAATAAAGGGAAAATATAAATAATAATAATTAATATATAAATCAATATCATACGTTGTTCAATTTTGAAATAACGTCATACGGATTTGACATAACAGAAGTCAAATCAACTTAAAAACAAAATGCAAGCTGAACACAAAAAAATGAAAGTGTCGAACATTATAATCCGGAAACCTTGACATAGAAACTGGTACGCTGCAGAGTGAGTCAAACAGTTCTTTTTCAATATCGCGCAAGAATCACGTCTTGTCTTGTCCCCAATTTCGTTTAATGCATCTGCACTAAGAGCCTCGTAAGCTACCAAAATTGCCAAATATGCCCTGTTTCCGGTCAGAGTTTTAGGATCTTCCGAGTTTTTTTGCGTTTTTGATGGGTTATTTTTTTGGTTATAATGATGTTAAGTCGTATTCAAAATATACGAGGCAATGATATGGAAATCTGCATTTTCTAATATTGGATAACAAAAGATCAGTGAAACGGTTGATATTTCATAAAAACCAGAAAACCGCTATATTTAAATATTACGCTATAATTTAAATATGTATGACAACAGGAAAAGTGTATTTGAAGTGATGAAACATTCAGATTTTAATTGAGTACGTGAATTGGGTCTTCAAATCCCCAAAGTAATAAGTCGACCCAATTTAATCCCACATTTTGCATGCCCCACAATTTTCTAATGCAAACGCACCAACTAAAGCCATTCACATGAAACGAAACACAAATTATTACTTGCGAAAGGGTCGAGCCCTACACATTGAATCTCATTGTTCCTCCATCATTACAATACCATCCCTCGCTCTTTTATTTTAGCATTCTCAAGCTAACGCGACTTGTTTGTGCGTGTTTTATGAATCAATATTAATTTTTAATATTTTTGAATTGTTCGTAATTATAAAATATTTATAAGAATTAAAGAGTTATTAGCATGATTATTATGTTTCTAGTCATGGTAATATTAAATTATTTTTTTATATTGTCTTACGTTTATCTCTATAATCTTGTTATCAATACCTATTTATGAATTATTTTAATTCCTTCATTGTTTATGTAAATTGTTACGGTATTAGATGTCACTCGAGAGAAACCTATACTAATTAGGTGGTACTGAGTTACAATGTCATTACCATATATTTTACGTATCGGCTAATTAGACTGGGAATTGATGACCAAAAAAATTAATTTCCATAATTGATTGGATACACGCTTTAAGTATATTACTGCTGCCATAAAAATTTGATCGGATCACCGCTTCCTTGCGACAGAGAGAAAAGAAAAAAAGCTTTTGGACATAACTGGTTGGTTCCCACACGCTCTACAAGTTTTTATGGCTTCGAACTCTCAGGGAATACGAATCCCATCCCGCAATTTCGTTGGGCAACCACCATATAATTTGGTGCCCCATTAATCTTATCCCGGTATCCAGTTTGACAAAACCAACCAAAAAGACGTATTACAAATAATTTAGGTACACTGTGTGTCACTTACGATCTGTATTTCACTTCTGCCATAACTTAAGAAAAAGCAAACTTCAAAATCCATCTGTATTTTGTTTTGTTTAATAATAATAAGTAAAACAAATATGGACACACATTAAATATCTAAATGTATTAAAATATACAATTAATGTTTTTTTTGTGGGATGTACATTTTTTTATAATATGTATATTGTCATTTAACATTAAAACGAAGTAAATAATGTCACGTAAGAGAACCAAGCACATAACGGAGTGACAATAAGACTTGACTCACTACAATCTTTGCTAAGTGCAAGTTTTAGAAAGTTTAAATCCACCTTTCCACCGCGTTAATCAAACTACGTGAAAATAAAGGAAATAATTGTAAAATCAGTTTGATTAATTTTGAACTTTCACTGCGAATTGGCTCAAATCCAAGTTGCTGTAATCATAATCGTATTATGCAGATAAAGATCACACTTAATTAATTTCCCGGAATTAAGATCGGTATCTCGAAAAAAAAATCCAAATATATGGAAGTAAATATTTAAAAATATATATTGCAATCATTATTTGAAGGAAAATTAAACTAAATTTTCGTCCTACCGATGAAATCCTAGCGATGAAGCTAAGATCATCATTAAAGCTTCAGATTTTTTAAATATTTTGTACTTTTGTGATGATTATTTTATATATATACAAACCATCGCCCTAGATAATAATAAACACTGCAATATATTCCATTAATTTTAATCAATTTGTCAATTAAATTTACGCAAATAAATTGCAACGCCACGGTTAAAAAGCGACGCCTCATTTAATTACAAGATTTTTACAGCGCCCAAATTGCAGGTTGTAAATAAACAACACACTTCATCAACACAAATTAGTATCGTAACATTTTCCATTCCTGCTTCTTTACGACGAATCTGATTACCAAGGTTCGGTTCAACTTTCACAGTTTCTGTTTTATAATGCGGTCATATCGGTGCATTACAATTCTTTACAACGTGATACTGTTAACGATACGCTAAAAGCTGTGATTGAGTATTTATCGCGGCTGGACAGAACGAAAATCCATCCAAGTCGACATAATGTACGCAGTTAATGTTTTAATGGGAACTGTGATTGCTGGCCACACCGAGCCTCTTACTGGCAATAAAGTGAGGGTTAATACCACATTTACCGACAGGTGCAGTATTGTTGGGGATGCATACGTTTCGCAAATTACGCACCAATTGACGTGTTACGAAACATTTAAAGATGTGGAATAAAAAGAACAAGTTACGGAGGAAATTATTTATCGATTATTGCGACGTTTGCGAAATTTCCAATTGAATGAAATGAACAATAAAAAATAAAGATTTCATTTTGGAGATCACGCTATCAAGAAAATGAATAGTATAATACAAGTTGAATACTATGTTATATTCTATGTTAAAAATTGAAGCGACAATATTAGTACTAAGTCTTATTCTTTTGGTATTTTCAAATCAAATCAAGCTAGTTTTATTCTGATTTCTAATTGAAATGTGCAAATTACTGATTAAAAAGTCCAGGCATCTTTCCAAACCCCAAATTTCCCGACTGATCTATCATTCCACAATGTCCCGTGTTTTCTGAAGTCCAAAAAATCGCTCGACAACGAGGAGTTATTTGAAGGTCAGAGACGGAGGTCGCATTTTTGGTCAATCAGTCGGACCTAAAGATCCCGTGGCATCCCGCCGTTCCCTAAAAGGAGTCCCTGTTTAAAATTCCGCTCCCGTACTGTTGGGGCGCGCGATACATTTTTAGGCGTTCGGACATTCTCATAGATTTTTTGTTATAAAAAATCTTTTGTAGTTTAAAGTTCTGGGCTGGGTTTACACGATCGTGTGATGGTTTGTTTATATGATAACGTAGGTATGTTCTGGTAAGAATTTATCACTTGAACGTCATTGATTTACAGTTATATTTATTAGAAATATAATAAATTTTTCGAGATTAAACTTATTAGATTTCTTTATGTAAAAATGTTACTTTTAAATTGCAAATGTACTTGCCAACTTACTGGAGCTGATTTTGTTTGGATCAAAAAATTGGACGACTACTTTTTTCAAAGATATTCATGTTATGATTTTAGATAAAGTTGAAAATATATGCATGGACCGATGACCTAATACTCGTAGACTTATGGATTAAAATTTTAAATCCATTTTGAGAATAAATGAAAATAATCATGAATAACCAATATACCATTTAATAAGGCCTGGTTTAACAATGGACTACCAATGGCTAATGTATGGAATTTAAGGAGGCTACAGGCTATTACAAGTCCTACTGATCGTACTTATAGACATAGCATGATTTAGGATGAAATTCCAATCTTATGAGAACACCTATAGAATTAATGTGATCGACTTAATTACACCAACAGATTGAAGTTTCACAATAGTTGATACGTAACCTTTAGAAAATTGGATTCCCTACATCAAATCTTGTGCAACACGTGTATCAAGGATGAGGTTAGAATGATGTATTATATTTGTGGCGGTAGATTTATCAGTCATCGAAGTCACACTACCTTTCTCATTGAAAGTTTTTGCTGCTATGTTCTGGTTTGTAGTTCGTAATTTGTTTATTGTCCATCTGTGTGTCACAGGCAAAGCCAGGTGCGGAAGCTCCTTCAACATAAAGCATGATATCGCATGATACCATCAGCGATGTAAGTATCGTAAATACGTTGACATTTTTTCGATCAGTCTCGTTTAATTTCTCTAAACAAAGTGTTTTAGATATTCCCACTTTATGACGTCATATTTTATGCCCTTGCCCTATCCTCAGATTAATTGGTGAGATTGTACCATGATGTGTGACTTGCGTGTGAACGTGTGTACTGTTAGGCTGCCCTTACACGGCCAACGGTAAGGGTCTGGTCACACTTACCGATTGGAAAACTGGTAAATGTGCCCGCAGATTGACACTAGCCTGTTATAAGATAAACTGGGAAACCAAAGGTTAAGGTCATTGACAGTTCACCAGTCATTAAATTAAAAAATATAAGAAATAAATATAAGCTTTACTTAACATTTAGTGTTTGGTTCATAAAAATCGGTTCATAGATAAAAATGTTGTGGGACGGGGAGGCGGTACGAAATGCGCCGGGTCAGCTAGTACAAAATATATTTTCACCAGGTTGTAGCTAAGTCAACTTAGTAAACAACTAAGGCTTAGTCAACGGCTTAAAATAGTCTCTTGCCGTGGATATAGTACGGTACAACGCTTTGACAACTGTAGTCAGTTGAAAATTAACTTATTGAACGCGCTTCTAGATATGAAACTGCAAAAAAGTCCTGGAAACCCTTGAATGTCCATAGTCTGTATCTGTCAATGTTAATTTTTATTTTATTCTGTTTTTAACAGTAACACTATAACTTAATTTTGGAACTTTGTCACTAATATTAATTTTTAATATTTAAAAATAATATTAGATAATTTTTGCCTGTCCACACAAGTGTGTGCGCGCCCTTATATCTGACACAGAGATCTAAATGTGGAGCTCGATCGTGCACGGAATCGAAATTTAAAAGGTAAGTAAGGATTCAAGAGATAAACATTGTTATAGGTCAAAAAGTTTTACGAGCGTAAATATTTGAAAGCAGTCGTTAGTGATAAATTAAGTTCTGAGTAAAAGTTAGATTTAAAAATCGTTTTATTCATAATTAAGGTATTAGGTTCTTAGAAGTCTAAAACGTATAGTAGTCGTAGTGATATAAAATCTCTTCATATATACTCGTTTATAATTTGTCCTAAACTAAATAACCCTTAGACTATGTTTGTTTAATTTGACTGAACAAATACTCACGATAAAGCTGATGATAACTTATCGCTTACCTGCAACAGAAAAAAACAATTAAATATTTTTTTAATATTTCAGGGAAATTATAATTTCTCATAGGCTATTAAAAAGTAAAAATTCCTAAGGTTAGCAAAAAGGTTTAAAAATAAAGTGCATGAGACTTGAGGCCGCAGCCGAGGAACGACTTGGTGACTCATCCGCATGGTAGCTAAAATGCCGCTTTTAAAGTTTATAGAAGATGTAATAAGCGTTTTCGTACCTATTTATTATTACTTTGATTATTATTATTTTGAAACATGTACGTACATGTTTCAAAATAAAGTTAAGCATTGCGTTAGATTCTCTACATTTTATTTGAGTTTATAAGTTGATTTCAGTTTACAGAAAAGAATCTGAATATATTTTGAATTTTGTTGTTTATGTTTGGACAGCTGTTAAACTTTTTTTCGCTATTTTACTTCTCTATAACACTAAGGACAATAAGACATATGTTTTACTTAAATCAAAATAATTATGAATACTTTATTAACATTTGAATACTTGATAACCCATAATAACTACGCCAACTGTGAATCTAAATTTTAATACTTGAAGCTTTAACAGCTTCAAAAGGCCTCTAAATTGTTTTATAATAGAGCCTATACTAGAACACTTAATTAAAAGTTATTTCGAATGGTACAGGGTTATTAAAGTGAGAAAGAAATGTAAGTTAAATCGATCACATACGTCGTTCCTCGATCGTTGACTCGATGAATCATCCGCGCGTGCAAAAAGGAGATCCTTAAAATGCTGCTTTTTTATTTTTAGAACACCTCGCGATCAGACTTGTTGTAACCTGTTCTGTTTAGGTTTTACATGATTATGGGGTATGGACAAGGGTTTCACATAGAGTCTATTAACACTAAAACGCATGGCGCTTTAAATATCACCGTATGAAACTAATTTACGTCGATGACATTATTTTCTTAGAATCATGTTCTGTCAATAAGTATTTTCCATTGCATATATTAATACAAAATATTTAAAATTGTATTTCATGAAAATAAAAAAAAAACCAAC
>DWNJ01000620.1:0-14551 GCA_018250275.1 Udranomia eurus
TAACGATTAAATTACATAAAACAGAGTGGTGTAAGGATAATGGTTTCATCAGTCTCGGTCCTTAACATGTCTTATAGCCGCAACCCTATTATGTCCCACTCCTGGGCACAGGTCTCTTCCCGCGACTGGGGAAGGCCTGGAGCATACTCCGCCACGCTGCTCCAATGCGTGTCGGTTAAAAAACTGGCTAGTGGCCAACCAAAGTATGTCGGATGTTTTCAAACCCTCAAATGGACTCCGACGGGGTTTAACGACTGCAATCTGTCGATAACAACCGGGACCGGCTGCTCAACGTGCCCTCCGAAGCACGGAAACGCACATGGAAATGCCACTATCGGTCAGACCCATCCAGTTCCTGACCGCGCCCGACGTTGCGCACTCCAAACATGTCTTACGGCCGTTCCATTAATATTGTTATTTCTATACTTTAGATTATACGTTCATGTAATTAGCGTCAACCTCACAAGTGATTAAGTGGTTAGCATGCACGAACACCCCGAAGTCAATTAGGATGATATTGCTGATGCATTATTAAATGGCTGCTAAGCGGCTTATGAATATTGCATAGGTACACTGTTTGTTCATGTCCCTTGAACACCGGATTGTCCTAAGTGCATTTGACTATGACTAATGGACAAAGGCTGTGCGGCTCAGTGTGTGATCGTGTATGAGATGAGATAAACTCGATTTAAATGACAATGGATTTCGCAGCTCGTGTTATACGAAAAGTCAAGATGTTTAACGACTCAAAGTGTTATTAGGAAAAGAGCGCAAACTTTGTCCATTTCCAGTCAGACAAATTGAATTGTGATCTTTCGACTCCACGTTTTTGGATTTATTTCGACGCGACGCGAAACACCCAGTACCGAAAAACTCATTCAAACATATGGCTTCGCTGGGAAACGTTCCCAGATCCTGGGCAGTTTCTGCGGTGATCATACTGGCCGTCAAAAGAATCTCTCGTCCGTTAGTTTATTACGTTAATTGAGATGTAATACTGGAGTTCCGTGCTTCGGAGGGCACGTTACGCAGTCGGTTCCGGTTGTTAACGACGGATAGCAGTCGTTAAACCTCGACGGAGTGCACTTGGGATTTGAAAACATACTGGTTGGCCACTAACCAGTTCTTCCGCCAACACGTACTGGAGCAGCGGGGCGGAGTATGCTTCCTCATTTTTGGGAAGAGACCTGTGTCCAACGGGACATAAAAGGGTTGCGGCCATCGGAGTCTGTAGTAGGAATAAGGGCGCTCGATTCCCCCCCTTACGTGTGCACATGACCGGCACGACGGCGGGGAAGACAGGAGCGGTTACGTAAATGGATTTTTAAACCAATGTCTGGATGTCCGTTGGATATTGAGGGAATGCTGAAATTGCTGGTGATATTTTTAGTTACGATTTCTCGTATAATATAAGAAAATCACAATTAAATTATAAAGTCAAATATTAAATAATATTTGTTTTGTTTCATACTTACTGTGATTAAGCAAATCCAGACAATCAACTTATACCAGTGAATGTTAAGGCAGCTCTAATATTAAACGTTTCTTGCGGACGTTTTTAGTTCACTAAGTAAATTGTTGGATCCAAGAAAAGCCCATTGATTTAAACTGGATACAACACAACCAAAACCACTCTAAAAATCCATTTTAAATATTCGCAAAAGAATCTTTAATTTTATGATTTGTTTTGCAGATTATACTTAACATCCATATGTATGTCTTTTCGTCTTCATAAATATATTCTTTAAATTATATATTTAAACGGATTTTACAGAAACAGATTTTATTAAATCGAAGTCGAAGAGTAATAAAATAGTAGGTAATATAATAGAAATAATGAGAAGTTGAGCATTTTTTATTTTAAATTTTTGTGTCGCGCTCTTATACAAAAAGTACATCCTGTACTCTGTCTACTGATGTCGTTTGGCGGGAATGATTGATGCGGTGTTACTTTAATAGGCTTAACTGTAATTCAGCAATTGATCATCTCCGGCTTTGGCTGGCTGCCACCCACCTGATGGAGTTGTACGAAAAACTATGCAACAACGGCAATTAAAAGGGAATTTAAACATCAAATTGTCGTGTTTTTCTGTTTAAGCGTTCGGTCTTCTTTGCACCAGTGTCTCGTACGATTCCTTTAAAATATATATGATATATTTTTGTAAGTTTAAACTACACTGACATTTGATTGATCGATCGGTCGATTATGTTTGCATTTCTATTGTATTTAATTATGATTATAAGTATAAATGTTAATATATTTGGAAAAGCAGGAAAGTAATTATAGAAGCTTCAAAATAATGTATATTTCTACACGGTATTACAGCAATGAATGAAGCATATTAATCTCTGTTTTACAAGTTTATAACAAATACTAATCAGTCGTATACACGACCCTATAATTCCATCTGCTTCAGCAACTAAGTTGCAGAACTGTAACAAAGTTGGCGTGTGTGAATCAGCCGAGCAGTGTCAGTAGATGACAAATAGGAGTCGCTCTTACACTGTTGAGCTCCTGGACCAGAAATTTGCCGTTTATGATTGATCGTTTCATATTTCAAAGTACCCTTCAAAAGCGATTCTGGGTGACAGATCACTTGGCGCTGTGAAGAGGCTTGGCGGTGTTCCATCCACCTGATGAGTCTATTACCGAATGACAATTTAAAAGTTTTCTCTTCGGCGCCACTTATGTCTTTGGAAATGGGCGCTCACTTCGAAGACACTCGTAAGTCGTTTCCGATGTTTGGTCCGTTATAAAATATTTTTAAGCATACGAGCTCTTACGTTTACTTACACCATAGTTTTTGGCCGTGACTTCGCTTGCTACAATATCCTTAAATACCGTGTTTTTTATCGGACGAGCTAATAGAACTGTTTTTTTCTTAATACAAAGGTATTTATTTCCGTATTACCCTATGTGCTTTTCTGTATCTACAACAATTTAAATAATTCAAAACCTCTAAGAGTTTGAAACATTTTCCATTACGAAGTCTGCAAAGCTGCGGTAGCAAATGTGATTACATAGTTACGTGCGGTAATGACGCTAGTCGCTCAAAAGAAAAAGTTCTTGGTGGTTGGTTTAATGTACTGGTACATATTTCGCCTTAAACGAGTCGCATCGTTCGTTTGCTTAATTTGATAAATTTACATATTACCCGCGACTTTCTCCACAAGTTAATATATCAACTGGAGATCACCTAGGTATCGGTAAAATGGCAAATATTCCCTTCAAAAGTTCCTTTCATATGCAAGAATGACATCCATGAACTTTGGTTAATATCGTGTTGACATTTGCTATATCCAGCAAAACTGAGCGTGATATTAGGTTGGGACGATTTCATTTCGTCTGCGCAATGTCCGCGAACGCGCGTAACATGTGTTGTCACTGTCGATACTCAAAATGATGTGTAGAGTACTTTGCTAGTAGAGAGCTTATTTTTTTCCATCAGAACTAATTTCAATAAAAGTTCAAGCAAGCAGCAAAACATTCAAGTGTCTCCTAATGTTTGTGAAAACGGGCATTTACATATATGTTTTAACAAAACATTCCTTTATGTCTAATACCACATTATGTATGTTTATTATCCTATACATATATAAATAATAAATATTTTAGGGACATTCTTTCTGGGTAAATGGTATCCGTTGCCCTTTTTTGCCCAATTATTTTCATATTGACCAATCGACTGACCAACTTACTTTCGCATTTATGAATGTATCTTTACATTTCATACAACCCTAATCTACAATAAGATAATATATTTATTAGAGATATTGAGGATAAACATAGCGCACCGATTACAATAACAGAGCACACAAATCACTCAGCGCTGCCAATAATCCGGGCCGAAGCCCAACACCCTGTATCCGTTCATTTGTCTACGGGATCAGACGAGACGAATGTTAGTTGGGCGCTTAACGGATTATTCCTCCCTAATGATGGTCCAGCGTGCGAGGTCTCAGGGTCTGCTGGTCGCGGCGGGCGCCCTTTGTTCCGTACAACCTTCGTCGTTAATCCCCTTGTCTCCTGTCCACTGACCTTGTTACTTCAGACTCGTTACAACCGCACTGAATAAATTCAATCCTTCACTAAGCTCATTTGGAACGAAAGCTTAAACTGTGTTTCTGCTTATGTTTTGTTTGGAATCAGAAACGTATCTGTATAATTGCAAGAGATTTGTAGCGGAACTCTTTACGTTTTTGGCAATGCGTAGTGCCGCTAATGACTTGGAATTATTTATTCAAGTTTATGTTTCGAAAATGTCGTAATTTCTGTGAAACATCACGGTATAATAACTTCAGTTATTTATCTCACTTCATATAAAAGATGGAGGTTTTGGATGACTTTTTCGTATTCCCATGTGTTCTTTTTATTTATACACCCACTCACTTACAAGACATCGCTGTAATAACTTGTGTACTACTAGTACTTTCTTGTGACTTTGAAGCAGAATTTGAAAAGTTTTAAAATTTCACATCTTGCAATGTCTGTCTATTCAACCGTGAGGTGCTTTACAGTCCGTTTACCTTAATTTAATTGACTTCTACGAACATTTTTTTTTGTTTCCGTTAAGTATTCACTACATGGGGTAAATCCATTTCACATTTAAAACGTCTGTCTTAGTCCTCAGTGTAACCCACTCTATCTTACGTATCTCAGATATGACTTTGGTTCTGTTTGAGGTTGAATGTAGTTAACTACCAAATGCCCGACACGTTCGTCTGCTCTACTTTTCTCTCGATTTAAAACACTACAACATTTTATGACAAAGACAAACGAACACACTTCGACAATCATATTACTCCACTCATCTGTATTCAGTGTGCGTGAGACGGTTATCGCGAAACACGTCGTATACGAGTATGTACAGAGATTTCAGATGGAATGGTGCTGCCCTTTCTAAATTTATCTCTTACGAAAACGTGTGCTACGTGCGATTGGTAGAATATCATCTATATCGAATATACAATAATAATTTAATGTTTGTTTCTTTCTTTGACGACCCGTAGGGCACGGTGGTTGCCACGCCGCAGTGGTATCGAAAGGTCCTGGGTTCTATTCCCAACGAGGAAGAAATGAACGATGCGTTTAAATTTCTGTTCACGGTCTGGGTGTGTGTGTGTGTGTTTTGTGTGTCCATGGCATTCACTACACAAGGAATCCTAATTTTAAGGAAAGGTTTTTTATTTATTTACTCTTTACTACGTGTGTCTGCATGGACCATTTGGGAATTACACACGAATTGCATGTACCGTGAATGTAGCGTACTCGGATCTATTTATATCTATACGGGTTCGAAAGTAATTAGTAGAAGTCGTTATTATTTAGCAAGTCTCGCAACGTTTGGTAAATAGTCGAAGTACTTTGTAAAACATTATTCTTTTCATCCAGATTTTATAAGTAAACTAACTCGTGCGGTCAAAGCTGACGGCGGGACGGGGGAGGCTTGTTCCGCCTAAATTGCGAATGTGTCAAGCGTCGGTTTAACGAAACGAGAATAAATGTTAAGTACATACGAGTATGTATTTTATATTTCTTTATGTTTTCTGTATTATTATAATGTATCTTGAAGTATGAAGCTCAACAATTTTCAGCATTTCAACATTTTAGACATGTATAATTTTTTACTTATCCTTTACCCATGTTTATTCTGGGATAGTTTTGAAATCTATGACTAGAAAATTATTTTTAATTCAACCTTACGCCGATCATAACTATAGCTGTCTTCTTCTTTTTATATTCTGACATTTTATGTTTAACTAGTCATTGTGATCTCTTCTCTTAAGGATAAATGTCCTGCGTAGATTTCTACGCTGTTACCTTTAACGTCCAATCCAATAGAATACAATATATGTAGATTATAATTTTTTATGCGAACTAGCATGTAATCCACCTGATGGTAAGTGGTTACTGCCGCCCATAGACATCTATAACCAACCCAAGACAGGATCGAAGTTTTTTTGTTAGGTCGACCGCAAATGCGTTGCTATCCCCGAGGACTAAGTTGGAACGCCTCGGCTAAGTATGTCTTCCTAACGACACCATTCAAACCACAGCAAGAATACTGCTGTTATAAGGCTGAAATAGATGTGCCTCCGGATTCGGTGCGGTGTGCGGTGGTGGTAAAAGGATTTACCACCATTAAAAGACTGCAAGCTCGTTTGCTAAAAGAATCTCATCGTAATCAGGATTCGTACAAATGGTGCAAGCGCGTTGCAGTAGACGTACTGTAGCTCAGTTCATACCAGTCCACGTGCGCATTGAAATGCGACCTAATTCTATAAATAGCCTGATGTCCGCAATCTGGGGCATGGGAAGCCGCAGCTTAAATGCACTTGTGCAGAAAAAACGTAAGTAGCGTCCCGAAATTATAAGTACTACTACTTGGTATTTAAATTAAATTGCAATATATGCTGATGTAGAATTGAAAACACGTAAACAATACACATAGGTAGGTGTTCTTCAAAAATATTACCCTCCGTCTGGCGCAGTCGGGTCACAACTTAGGCAATTGGCAATACTACCAGATTAATTTGAGATATGTAACAAACCTTTGAGTAGTGCGGTGGTTTATCATAGTTATCATATGAAGAGTTAATATTATTTTGCTCAAAATCATTAATCTCTGGACGCGATGCGCAGATTATATTTAGAAATTTTAACCAAATGCAAAAGTTGTTTTGAATTTAGTTTATGGTCTCTCTGGTTCGTATGTAACTTAGCAAGATAACTGGTAGGTACTAATACTAATTCTATTCGTTATAAGGTAGAATTTTGTGTGGTTGTGCTTTTGGAATCGAACCGTAAGCGATGTTACCACCTACATTATTATTTTGTCTTATTATACTACAGCTGGAGCCGTATACAGGTTTGATAGCAAGAGAGCAATAACAGAAAAATATATCATATACAGCGGAGGTCGCAAGCGGAAACCGAATGATGAATTAAATGATCGTTGAATATTGTATTGCATTTACAATACTATTCATAGACGGTCTTCATACATAAAAGAAGTTTCATACATTTTTGCACCGCTCCAGGTACCAGGGTGCAATAAATCGCTAAGATAAATCCATCGCATATTCATTGCGTTTGTAAAAGCCGTGGCTGGTGAGCTGGTAAACTCATTTACTCGTATGTCACACGTTGATACCAGCGTCGTTGACCCAGCGGGGTGCGGGATGTTAATTTAAATTCATCGTTGCGCGAGATTCAGTTTTTTCGCCACCTACCCGTTATTAAGCCCACTTGACACGTGAATTTACCCAGTCGTTTGCAGATCGTGATATATTGCGCATTTATGTCGCCCGTGCAGTTCATTTCGTTTGTGTCGCTGGAAACGCTTTGAAAGCGGGATTATAATACTTAGTCCCGCTACAGTAATAAATTGAACCTGCGATATTGCTATGTTGTATGATATTTTATTTATAATATACAAACGATTTGAAATCTTGACACTTTATGTAGCTTAGTACCTACTTTATTAAGTCTTCATAACAAAAGTATTCTAGTTTTAGTTACTTTCAATTACATTTAGAAATTCTAGGAGTGAATTTACGAACGTAAATCATGCATGAGGCTAAAGGCCTTAATCGTATCTAAACAATCGTTTAGTTATACGTTCAGTATGTAGTTTTGGCGAGATACGGGCTCCTATTTATAGACACACCGTGACGTGTAGTAAACAGAGGCTTGATTAAAATGCAAATATGTGTGCGATAATTATCGAAGCGGACCGCGCGGCGTCGGTCGGGGCGGGATTGTCTGTAGCGTCTTGGCGCCGCCTTACTCAATTTTATTTTGCTTCAAGGATACAAAAAATACAAAAGATTACAAAAATTGTTCTGCATTTTTTATATCATTTTTGGTCATTTCCAAACAAAATGTAAACATGTTGGTGAGTATCTTGCATACTTCATTTATTATCTGGAGTAGACGTAAATATTTATACTTTGCAAATAAAACACAAATTTAATCATGTAACTGTTTAACTTGCGCAACTCTCCCGACGTTCCCCAGTTATTTTCGCATTTAGGGTTTGTTACATAAATTTATGTTATCAATATGAATGGGATACAAGCAAAGTTTTGTCTAATATAAGTTATAACTTTTGATGTTAAGCGCCAACATTTAATTTTCTCTAGGTTCAAGTTGTAGCTATGCTATGTTGTTTATTAATGTTATATTCATCTTGATATACCATCCATTTAACTTTGTTAGTTTGTACGGAAATCTTATGAAATTTCTAAGGTTCTAAGCTTTACAGCAAATTCTAAATCGCTACATATCAGTATGATCTTAAATAAATTGTTCATTGTTGTTATCGATAGTTGAAATAACGAAGATTAGCTATCTGATTTTGAGTTGCAATGTACTTGATTTTGGATTTATACGATGGAACATAAAGACATCTCTCAACACAAGTTATAGCTCACATATTATCTAAAGCAGTCGATATGACTATGGTATGAATTTCTACCTACATGTACGTTGTATGTATATTCTAATAGTTGTAAGTCGTTCGTAAGTTAGTCGTTGGTACGTAGTGACAGACGTGAATCGATGCGCCTGTAGAAGGACGACCTTCCGCCCACTTGGCAGCCAGCCAGCGCCTGGTCAAGGTCCTCTGATCTTCGTTCTTGAGGATATTACAGTTTTACTATTACACAAATACGTGTGACCCATTTCAAGCGTGGAGGATTTGGATCATAGGAGTTATTGTTATGTTTGTTACTAGAATCGACTGGGAATTTAACAAGAAGCTAATACGACACGAAGAGGGTAATACGATCTTTAAAAATCTCATTCATCTCATCATTTCGAAGGTACAAAAATAATCGTACAAGTTCACACCATTATTACTAAACTATAGAAACTTATTATGAACGTTAACCAATACAGTTGTTGTGCATCTAATAAGTAAGTTAATTGTAATGGAATACGTTTAGTGTTAAACATATTGGAGAAACATAAATTCTTCGGAAACCCGTGTCTAATGTGGCGAATTATGTAAAGTAAAGTGGGTCGAATGGGAGTTGTTTAATGTTTGTTAAAATCTTACACCTTATCCATTGAGTTACTGTCGGTTCACTTCGAATAACAACCGTTTATCAATCGTTGAACTCGTTGCTCTAAATATATCATAATCCGTGCGATGTTTGCGCCGTAGTACGCGCGGAAAAGATCCCGAATCGATAGAACAGTAATGGGAAGGATGACCTTCCGCACCGCTGGCAGCTCGCCAACTCTTGGTCAAGGTCCGTGCAAACATGAACCATCGTGAGGATAACGCACTCACGAGTGGCAATCAAAGGAGAAACTTTTGAGCTGAGTGTTTTACCAACTTGCCAGAGAGTTTGCCGAGTGGCGCTCGGGACTTTATTCAGATTGCATTATTACTTTTCGCAATATATATTTTGTTACTCCCCCCCCACGTTAGATAACTGGTTGCCAATTTTAGCAAATTGTGATTTGTCGCATGCTGACTTTAACTTTGAGTTTGGTAGAAAATATATAAAAATATTGGTAACATTGGTAAATTAATATATTGGTATGCCTTAACGTAAAACCTCAGTCAATTTTTCAATTTGTACGAAAGTAAAAAAAGAAGAAATCGTGCCATAATCTATCCTATCTGTGGGAAAAGTCGGGCGTTTATGAAATCGACTCTTAATTGGAATTCACTGACCCATACAGAGAGCTGAGGCTTGTGGGGGTGTGGTGGGGATAGGGCGGAGAGGATGAACGGATACTTCAAAGTCGATAGGTACAAGTTCCATGATGAGCTGCGTTAATGGAGTAGATATGGTTGAGTTCCAGATTGCGCTTGGTCAGTAAAATTGCCTTGAGCAGCTTAAACGTACTTTAAGCAACAATTTAAGCATTAATCAGACGGATTGACAATTTGACCCGCTGCCACTTATTGATTCATAGGAATTATATTTACCACATTATTAACTTAAAATAAAACAAACATTATGACGAATGAAATGTAAACGTTTTAACTGTATTTTTAATACGCACTGAATAAATAGTGCTCATAACCCGTAATATTTTTTTAACGGAATTCGAACAAGTATTCACGTGTAATCTCCGTGAATATCGTAGTTAACAACCTCAATTAATTAATCGTAACTCGATCAATTGATCGTCGGTGCCTTCATCGGAGGCTCGCTATGAATCGCCAATTAAACTCCAATCAAATGCCTCTCAGACGTAACCGAGGCGCTTTGACTAATTGATTGAGTCTCCCCCCAACGTACCGCAAGGGAATGTTCTTAAGCGGTTAAAGGCTGATCGAGATGATAGACTCGTAATTTTAGCCGAAATTAGGTCAGTAGGTAGTTTAAAACTTAATTCTTCGTAGATCGTTCATGTTAATTTCTAACAGCTGTTTTATCACAAATAAGTGGTTTTTTTAGTTCATATTAGCCTGCGTGTGTGGGAGTGGGCTAGTTTTTTTACGCATCTCTTAAAATCATACATATCTAATAAAAAACACGTAACGACATTCATTATTTACTATTTTAGGCTTAACGATTTATTCATTTTACTTGTACTTGGTATTGGTATGTGTTGAGTAGTCGAATCCATTTAATATGTTTCAACGAAATGGTACTTAAAATCAACGAGATTTATGTCGCGTGTGTAATGCTCGGCCCTTGGTCACGTCGGGACTCTATATATCGTTTTAAGGAGTGCTCCGTGCCTACGAAACTGCTACGGCGTAGCGGTTTCATAGGCCTCTACACTCCTCGACTACACACCTCTACACCGTAGCAATGGCCGGCATTTCTGAATGGATCAGTGGGGACCACCATCTTATTCTTTAAAATAAAAATATACATTGCTCTCCTTTTCAACTGAATATTAATGATTTTATAGATTTTAACCCAATATAGTTATTATGTACAAAAGCGTGCAGTAATAATAATTTGCAGTTCGTTTGTTGTGTGGGTTTAAGGGGCAAGAAATCAGTGATAACACAGCTTCAGCTTGAGACAAATATTCTAATTTCTGAACTGATACGATATCACACTTTTTTCGTGGTAATAAAACATTGCTCTGCTTAGTCTTAATCCCTGTACATTAACAATTATATGTATTTCTAATTAAAGGTGAAATGAACACTTCTAGTTTTAAAGTTAACTAATCCGATAACGACACCATTTGCGAATTAATCGACACCTAACATTTTGAACACGGTGGCGTTACATCCGCGGATGAGAAATTTTGCGGATGGGATGTCACCT
This sequence comes from Udranomia eurus, assembly GCA_018250275.1. NCBI lineage: Eukaryota > Metazoa > Arthropoda > Insecta > Lepidoptera > Hesperiidae > Udranomia > Udranomia eurus. Next base: position 11,254 of record DWNJ01000620.1, read on the forward strand.
AAGCCGCAAATAGCTCCTGAGGAAAAATAATTCGAATTTGTACCTTCCTTCTTAGTATCTTGGATTAAAACTAGGTCTTCGCAGCATTCGCAGTGGTATGATATGGCCGTAGAACATTTCGTGGTTCGACTCCAAAGGCACCACCGTTAAATCTATTTCTGCCTTGTAACAGCAGTTGGTTTTATTACAGTGTATATGGGCGGCAGTAACCACTTACCATCAGGTGGACTGTACGTTGGTTTGCTATCTCAAATTATAAAAAACGAGGTCTTCAGGTCAGTCGATCCGGTATTCACGAAACACTCATAAGATAAAAATGTCACGTACATTCACAGTGGAGTTAATTTACCGAAATAGGGGTAACGTAGTCATAAATTTCCGCTGGTACCCTTTACAATAAGGTAAAATGTACGCCAAAGAAAACTGTAATATTAAAATAAATTGCACGTCCTTTCTGATTTAAAATACTCTGTAATAACTACAAACCTTAACTAGAGATTATTCAACAATACACACGACAAAGACGATTCTTAATCTGCAGACTAAGTTAGATCAGGTGAGAAAAACCCTTGGCAGAAATCAATTGAGTTATTATTCCATGAGTTTAATTAATTTATATTTGTATAACCTTGAGTTCTGTACACTAATTATACACGATGAGTCACTGCTCGTAAATTAAACCCGAAATTGCGATATCGACGTGGCCGCACATGACGTATAGCGGTGCATAAGCTCGCAAATTACGAATGCAGTTCTGCGGTTTCATCTAAATTCCCCGATCCCCGCTTAATGTGTTGCCCTAAATAGCACCAGTTTAATGTTTCATTCCAGTACATCATAATATCGCATATGACAGTCGTAGTAATGCTCAATCCGAGACAACTGTCAAATGTTAATTTAAATACACAACGTACATTGGAAATATCGTTGTTTTTAACCAATAGTCTTGTTTGTGAAATATTCATCAATTAATTTTCATAAAAAAATCATTTCATTTCAAACGAGACGAATCTTCGTTAGAATAAGTATAAATTGAAACCGACTTGTTTGGTATGATATATATATAGATAGGTAGTTTTTGTATGGATGCAGATTGTTATGATTTTATTTTTGGAAATTAAAACTTGGAATTTAAGCTCTCTAAAATGTAAACAAACTAATAAGCGGATCGTTTTATTATACATTAGAAGTAGCAAAGCTAATTAGCGATCCAGTCTAATTACCAATAACCAATAAATAATTTACAATAAAAAAAATAATTTACAAAAATAACTGCACCGATTGAGCTCAAATTTTGAAACGATAAACAACCCGTTTCAAATGATTATTATCTGTTTTTCAATAATATGCCTCCGATTTTGAGGAAATAGTTTATTTACGGTCAGCTTTGTAGCAGCAACCGCACTCTCTTCTTGAAGCAGAGGACTGGTTGCTCATTCATGTGATAACGCTGGGACGCATGAGCGAAGCGTGGCAGGATACAACTAGTATAGTATATACTCGTAAGTGGATGTGTAATGACGTTCAACCGGAATTAATTAAACCAGACGGCATACAATTATCGCTATTGAGTTCATGTTTCGGATAAGAATTTAGGTAATAAAGATTAAGTACAGGTTTAGTGTAATCTATTTTAATCATGAGGCACAAAGCATTTTCCACTTATCAAAATGACTCGTTTCTTGCTTGCAAAAATAGATTTGATGTTATATAATCCGTATGATTTTTTTTGTAATATTTTAAGAAAATGTACTAATACATACCTATTTGGCATAATATATATTCCTTCTTGTTCACGGTAAGGTTGATGCCTAGGTATACCTGCAACTCCGTCCAATAGTGGTGTGGTAACGAACCGTCAGGTTTTGGTGGGTTTGAGTCCCACATAACCCTTTCGCGCGCCCAGTGGCGGAAGGGTATCCGGGAGGATTTCGTGACAAAAAAAATCCTTAGGTGTTTGTTATAGTCATATCTCCGGTTCGCACAAGTTTCAAGTGTAAATAAAAAAACCTTGTTAGTCGTATACTTTTTTTAATTAGTCCTTGCCAACAACGTGGCTAATGGATTTGTGCACATTATTACTTATCCTCATCCCTTCCTTTATTTTCCTTGTCATGTTTCTACAATGTTTATTCATCCGCGCATTCGATACAACGTATATTTGCTTGCGTAATCACATAAGCGTCCTTGTGTAGGTGTATAATGTTGGCCGTTTTGCCTCGAGCCCAGGTTGGGCGCCAAATAAATGGTTATTGTTTCGCGTGTAGCTGCCTGGATGAGTACGCCAGTTTATGCCTAATATTTTGTATTAAAATGATTCGAAATTCGCATATTTTTGTACGTGAAATGAAATACTGATGAAACATTTGTTTTGGGATAAATATATCTTAGACAGCAACTTGGATATAATTAAGATGAGTCGAAAAATTGGTTCATAACTATATTGGAATAATTATGTTTTAATACATATAGAGTTTAAATAAGTTCCGGTGTGATAACGTTTTTCATTATTTAGTCAAGACTAATTGTACTCATGTCGTCCACGTTCAATAAAATTGATCGCACGTTGGGCGCCAACGGTTTATCTAAAATGTATGTACCTACACAAATAATTACGACTCCCATTTGCCCTCTTGCATGTTGTCCAGTATCGGAGTCCTATCGAATTTTTTGACCAATGGTTTATAGAACCTACCTATCTCCAGAACTTATATTTCGTTTAGGCCTCTAGCGCTTTGCTTGATTTTAGGTATAGCTGCCTAAAGCGAGACTGCCCTACTATTGCCACTATACACCACCATTACAACGTTTACCAATTTCAATTTTAATTAGCTATTTATTTTTAAATCAAAAATGTTTCAACAGAACCGATTTACATTTTTAATTATTTAATAGGCTTAACTCACCCGTTGAGGTGAATATAAACTGTTAATGTAATTGTGAATATAAAATGGTTTTATAATCACGATTGGAGTTAAAATTAGTGTTAATTTTTATTTAATTGTTTTATAATATGACCACCGATACAGTTATGATACGAGTATTTGGGGTGGGATTTATGTATATTTCAAATCAACCAGAATTCATTTGAAATATTTGACGAGTCTTATGCAATCGTGAGTAGACCTGTCCAAAGATAAATACACACCTTCTATTGTAATCGAAGTACATCTATTTCTGCCTTATAACAGCAGTATTCTTGCTGCTGTGTTCTGGTTTGAAGGGAGACATACTTAATCGAGGTATTCCAACTTAGTCCTCAGGGGTAGCAACGCATTTGTGGTCGACCTAAGAAAGA
>DWNJ01000621.1:0-14542 GCA_018250275.1 Udranomia eurus
ATAGTTGTTTAAAGGATTCATAAATAGATTTCATTTAAAAACTAAGAAGTTACGTACATGACAGTACCGTAAGTATCCACAAACTCTACATTTTGGACATACGATAGTTTACGTGGGAGCCGTCGATATCTATTTAACGTATCTGTATAACATTTATACCCGAAATAGCATAGCAAGAGCATTTTTACTCTAATTTTGACTGCACTCGACTTTGTTGAACTTGAATCGTAAATGATTTACCCAACACTTAAGCAACCTAATTTAAATGTACCTATTTAATCGAATGCGTTCAAAAATCATACATACAAAAAATACGCAATCACTCGAATCGAATCGGATTCGTGGAAAACCGAAAATTCGTTTAAAAACGCAATAAAATAACAAACGCCGTCGAGTTGACGACGTGAAAAGAAACAACCAAGATTTATAGAAAAAATCTTTTCTCATTTCGCACGCCTCTTTACAGTGCCCATTACCCGGGTCAATGACACATTATTTTAAAGTTGATCTATATTTCACAAAAAAGCCAAACAACGGCGCGTAAAAACTGTGTTTTTCGTCCTTTTCTACGCAGATGCGTAGCTACCGAGCGCTTGGAGCGAGAGGAACGGGTATAGTTTGTGAGTGCGCCACGAAGGGGGCAGTCTTTCGCGCTGATCCGTGACGACTGTGCTGTTTGAAGAGGCAATGACAAACGCTGGTTACACGGGGACGTAGTGTCGTCTCGCTCTCACTTTTTTTTTCGAACCAGCGTTGACAGGCGGTGATGCAACGTTGTTGAAAATTATCAACAGTGTCATTATCAGTTTATCATCTCCGTTCTAATTTATCTGCGTTTTGCACTTGTTTAACCAACTTTATGGTACTAGGAACTCATGTCTCTGTGAATTGATATGAAACTATTTAAATATAGTGGACATCAAATACGCCTTTGCTATTAGCATATTGATATAATTATTTATTATAGCTTGAAATATTCATATTAATAGCGCATTGTAATCGCGGTCTTTTAAAAGGAAGAAATATTCGAACTGTTTTATACCCGATTTTTTCAGTATTATTTTTAATTAATTCACAGAAGTGTGAATGCGTTGATGTCTTTTATATGAAATAGAAAAGTAAAAATAGGGCAGACCAATTTTTGGATACTCAAAAATTGTGGACACTACAGTCTATGGACAGTGTCCATGAACGTTAAGCTCATCGGATGAAATTATACCATGTTATAATAGCTATGACATACGTATTACAAATTTAGGGGGTCGCCAACCTAATATAGTGTACAAAAAAATTCAACCACCATATAGGTCATATATACATATTATATAAACAATACTAGACGGGATTGTATTGTGTATGATAGATCACATATGCATTTTATATAGACTTAGGAACAGACTGCCCTTGAACATTTCAATAAACTGCCCTTAATATGTTTTTAAGTCAAGTAAGTAATATCTGGGAAAAGACCAGGATCATTTGAACTCTATTATAAAATTAAATAACACCGCCTAAAAGTATCCGAATAGAGATAAAATTAACACTTACATTTAAAATATTACTATTTATAAAGTTATGGGAGACTAATGCTCATGGCATTGAATATAGCGTACAAGAGACCACGGGTTCGAATCCCACTACCAACACAAGCTCTGCACTTTGATGAAACCCTTTTATGTCCCACTGTCGGGGGAAGGCCTTTACATTTTGTTTTTTTTTTATATATAATTTTGATGTAGCAAACGAGCATGCGGTCCACCTGATGGTAAGTGATCCCAACCCAAGTAAGTGAAACCCAACCCAAGACAGGATCAAAGTTATTTCTTAGGTCGACCACAAATGCGTTGCTACCTAACGAATAAGTTGGAACGCCTCGGTTAAGCATGTCTCCCTTACCTTCAAACCGGAACACAGTAGCAAGAACACTGCTGTTATAAGGCAGAAATAGGTGTGGCGGTGGTGCCTCCGGAGTTGAACCGCAAAAGGCTCTACCACCTGCAAGGGAGCATTGTGCAAATCACATTGTTAAAAAGCAATACGTAGTAGTTAAAAAAACTTTAAAATTATAGTAAGAGCAGTATAGTATAGGGAGATACGAGCTTCCTAAATCAACGGCCCAAATTCAATCAAGCAAGCCCTGCTTTTTGGATATTTATTATAACTTTTATACTTTTATACCTAGCATAAGTTACGTGATGTGGCTAATTGCAAATCGCATTTGGACCACATAGTCTTGTCTATGTTGTCCACTTGTCCACAACACACTCTTTTAGTTCATTTCAAAGCGACTGTAGCACATTTTTGATGGTGAATTCTGACCGCGTGTTTATACTCCCCGTTACGTTTTACATTGCTCTATATAATTAATTATATAGAGCAATGTAAAACGTTATAATGAATGTACAGCTATTAACTATTACTAGTAATTATACTATATACGAGTACTATACGGAATTGAAGTAAAGATTAGCAATAGAAAAGTTCGTTTTTTAATTTGTGATGGGTAATTGATATTTTCTTTTATCCTTTCTTTATATACATATATATATTAAGTCACCATAAGTATACGAGTAAGAAAGCCTTATTTACAGTAATTTACTTACAGTAATGAACTCATTGGCTGCAATTGGTTTTTAAATGCTTATAATTTACGATGAGTTTTCTATGGAAGGTTGGGGATTAGTCACTGCCTCTAAAACCACCCTGTAAGCCTTTGACAGACACTTAACGACATAAATCTATAATCCACACACATAATAATGATTAGAACGCAAACACATTGTAGAGTTCATTAAAGTTGTTCGAACTCTCACATTTGCTTTTTATCTTGTTACACCGATAGCGAGATAAGAACAGTTAAGTAGATCTGTCGACTTATGATCACACAAAAAGCCTCGGCTGAGATTCACCACGCTCCATAAAACTCTAGCATCCATAATCCAACGGGTAATCCCGTTCCGAAAAAAATAAAGCGACCGCTCGAAACGTCAAAACGAAAACAAAACTCGAGACAACATCAGTCAGCGATGATGCTATTGAACCTAGCCGTCGACGAGCTCATCCCATGCGAGTCCTTTCCGTGAGAAAATCGTACCGTCAGCTCTAATACATCCTATACTAGAGAGGCTGCGGTAAAGGTTTCGTGGGTCGAAAAGCGCGCGAACGCAGTGCTGCGCCGATGCCCGTGCGCGCAACACGCTCACAAGCGCGACCTGTCAACGGTGACAGTTCGAGTCGACCGCGGATTGGCCATTGTCGGCGATGAGTTCAAAATGAAACGGATGATCTCCGATCGGTTCGGCGTCGACCTCACTTAGGCTTTCAGACCACTTTTTTCCCGATTTTTTGTACCGCTCCCATTTTTTCCGAACCAACCACAACCTCTCGAGCCTTTCGTACGACGTCCGTGAAAATGGAACGAATCGATGTGACAGACAGATGTACCTGTAAATAAACATGTGTTAGAGTGTTCCGAATTCAGTGCTAAACGTTCTGTAAGGTCTGTTTAATTTTGTTTAGTTAGTTCAGTGGTTACAAGGGCGTGAATTTTGACTCGTTCGAAGTGTGAACTTTGAGGTGTAAACTGCTGAATTTTGTAAAATACTTGTGACAATTTATTGCCGTATACGATCACTGAAAGGATTGGTTACTACTGAAATATTCACGGTGAGCTAAATTCAATTTCACTTTTGTTAACATGACCTTGAACCTTATAGAAATTTAATTGAGTGTAATGGACGAGATATTATTAATATATTATTATAACCTCCCAACAAAATTAATTATTCATACTACTAAATTGTATAAGTACAGTGTCTCTTGACGTAGCCGTCTACGTTGTCCTTCCGATCTTATCTCGAATGTTTCTAATACTTTTCATCAAGACATCTCATGAAGGAATTTATGTCATAAGTTTACAGATTATTGATTAAAATATTAACTAATGGATAAATTTATAAAAAGTTACTTTGTAATAACTATAAAATTCACAGTTTAGCTACCTATTAGACAATGATAATACAATAGTTACCGTGGTGTCTGATGTACGAGACATATGAATACAGCAAAACCTTCAACCGAAAAGTACATAACAATCTGTAAATATAAAATCCATATATAAGCATTTTATTTTCCAAATAATGCTTGCTTATTAAGAAGTAAGCTGTTCTGTAATCATTCTAAGGTGCCATGTTTTAATTGAATATGTATATAATACCTACTTTATGTTTATTGTCTTTTGGAACCGAAGGGCGCACATTTGCATCAACACATGCACAAAATATGATAATACCCAAGTACGTGTACATCTACGTATAGCAGTTTTGCAACTTAACAAATATCTGTTTCGAAGTATTTTGCATAAACAGTTTCTTACCTTACACCTTGCCTTGTAATTATTTTTCCGAACTTTAAGCAATACCAATTTCTACGTACTAGAGATCGCCTAGCGGTCGACAAATATCGACCGTACATCATAGAATTATCAGTTGTAAAATATCTATACTTTTATATCTATAGAATAATTAGAAATATTTTTGGACTACACAAAATGACATTAATTCGAATGACGTTCTGTGTATTACAGATGTGTGTGCGTCAAAGGCAAGGTTGTATGCGCAATGGTTTGTTTTACTAATACAATGTATTTCTAATGTACTATTATATAAAAATTGTCTCTCGGAACTTCTTTTCCGTATAAACGTTGACTGTGCCAAATGGCATATTCCTCTGTTCGTGAAATTGTTGTAAAAATATGCGAGAAGATGGTCATATTCCCTTATGCGAAGTTGCATAGGTGACATATATTAATACTTTTTGGTACTCTTTGTTTTTATATTTGCACATATTCTACTCACTATCGTGTTCGTATTGACGTTATTTAGTTAACATATTATTGATTCAACGTCATTTGTAAGAAGAAGTTCGCAAAAAAAAGCAGTTTTCAGTTGTTTCAGTGAAAACTTTTTTATTCGGGTAAAAATAATATTCACGTTTCGTATCACATCACATCTTTATACTTAATTTTATTTTTATTACTGGGATGTAGCATACGAGCATGCAGTCCACCTGATGGTAAGTGGTTACTGCCGCCGACATCTGTAATCAACCCAAGACAGGATCGAAGTTCTTTCTTAGAACATTATTTCCATCAATAGGTATAAGGGATTTCGTCTTACAAGTTTTGCAACATTCTTCTCAGTATTGAATAATATGATTAATGAATATCCACGTAATGTTACATTGTCACAAGCAGTTAATCTTTGATTTGCACTTAACCACCAGTTAAGGTTAAATCATAAACGACGCGTGACAATAAATCTCGCAAAGTCTAACAATAGCCACAATTTCTGCTTTATGTTTAGACTAAACACGGTAATATGAAGTAATGTGCTTTGTATTTCGTTAAATTATCTTCTAAAAGTATTTTCGTAAGTCCATAATCTCTACAAATGTCAACAACAAATGAAATGGAAAGCGAGAGTAAAGATAGAGGTTGTTTATAACCTATATTAGTTATGTAATCTTTCCAAGGTTTTTAAAGTTATGCGCGTAGCGATAAATGTAGCAGTAGCAGTAAAATTTTGGATAATGTAATGTACTTCCTTCTGAGGCATTCCAAACGTAGCGCAAAATAAATCAAAATCCGGCAATGCGTTGGCAACTGCATTGCAAATGCCTATAGTGGGCAAACATACAAAACACTTAACATTAGGTGGATTGCCTGCTTTTTCGCTAGGTTTTCATAATACTAACTTTTATGGTCCCTGTCTCTATGTATTTCAATATATCTAGTTCAAATCTTGTAGACTTTTTCAAAATCGCACGCATTCGAATTTATTATTCGCATATTTTAACGGTAAAGGAAATACCTTAAGGTAAATCAAACGTGACTTCCAATTATTGAGAAAATTATGTGTTTTTGAATTCCTATCTGATCCACAACATAAATCGTAACGTAATCCTGCTCATTTGGAATGATGAGTGATGAATCGCAGATATATAGTGATAGCCGAAATAGATAGATATAATACTTTAAATCTTACTGAGCAGAGGAGAGAGGGAGAAAAAAGAGTGCAAGTGATTGGGAGTAAGTATTATATTAAGTAACGACGTATGAATCACTCAAATTTTAATTTTTTATTACTTTAATAAACAAAATATTCACGATCAAAAATATGGTTAGGTTAGAGAATAAATTGTTACAGCCGTGTGAACATGACCTATTAAATCTTCCTCTTTCTTCTTTCTTGGTCTCATTTTAGTGACACACGCCCAGAAGTTGGTTGCAGTTATTAACTTGCTTATCTGCACGCACCTTTTATATTCTTGATGGAAGTGTTTTATGTATATACTTTGATTTAGATGAAATTTCGTATTTAGATTGTTAGGGACTCATATCTAAACATAAAGTAGGTTTTATTCCGAAAATTATCCTTTTAGTGGTTGGAGGGAGTGGATTTGTATATGCGAAATTTGTAGAAGAGAAATAATCTATATATACTTATAAAAGAAAGTCGTAATAGGAAGACCATTTATAACCCAATAACGGCTGAATCCATTTTATGATGTTTGTGTTTTTAAATTTGTCTTCGTCAGGGACAGAATAATACATATTAAGATATGATAATTATGAATAATTAGTTAGTACTATTACTAATAACTTAATAGTAATAATCAATTATAGTAATTATTATTAAACGCCTTTCATATTGTATAACAAAACGAAACTGACAGCTCACATAATGTTGACGACAAAGGCATATCTAGTGCCGGCACGTCGTTAAAATACTTTTTTTTTAAATTTATATTCATTTCCCTAATAAAAAAAATTCCTAATAAATTTGTATTAATTTTAAAATCCTGCCCATTAATGAGCAACGAAGAACGAGGAATGAAGTTCGCCGAGTCGGCTTGTTTAAAATAAAATTACTTGCAGACATGCTTGAAAGCTCTATCTATGAATGTCACGCGTAGGCCAAAAAGAAACACGAACAAAAGCTCGTTAACTTTGATTTGTGTGTTAAAGTTGCAAAGAACGCATTATAAATAGACATTTGCGTTGAATCGCAAGATAAATAATAAAAACTTAAAAGCAAAAAACTAGGAAATGTCTCTCAGCTATTTCTTACTTATTGCACTTGAAATTAAAATATTCGCTGCCAACACCTATACAAGACAAAAACTTGTTGTATTCAAGTAATTCAATTATCTATTCTACTTTTTATTTCTTTGTTACTTTACTCGCTGACAAGAGTGACTTATAATAAAGTGTTTTAAAGTAATAGTTAAGCATGTTTTATAACAACTTCCCAAGTGTAGCAATACAGTTTATATGATATGTAGCTAATAGAGTCCTCTGAAAGATATTCCTAATTGGAGTTGAATATAGACATTTTTAAAGAGACAATTTGGAGTATACAAGAGTATCTTTGGAGGGACCAAGTCTTCGTCCTTTAGACTTGTTATAATAATAATATATTTATTTCAGGTATGAAATACCCATATAAAACACTACAATACAATTTAGACTTATTTTAACCTACTTATAGTCGTATACATAAAAAAATAATATCTATTGACAGTCCCCGTAGCGATGCACAGACAGACATTATCATTGAATTGGACTATCCAAGCACAGTGGTGTGTAGATAATCTCATTGTCACATCCTTCGTCTAAAGTCTATGAAGAAAAGATTTCTCATTATTGGAAATGAAGTTCCATACACACAATATCTAAGATTACTTGCGAAATGTCGATACTAGCAAAGGTAAAGCATGGTATTCTAGCTAAAAAAATACTCACAAGAAGTAAATACCACTTATTTTTAGAGTATGAATACAGCAACGCGAATAGAAAAAGAATTGGTGCTTATTTTTTAGCCGCATAACGCTTAATAGGTCAACACATGACGCATCGCTCGCGTACTTGTTTTGTTGGTTTGGATTATCCTACGATTTAAATCTGACTTACATTTTATATAATTCTAAGAACACTCAAAGTAATGCGTCACTATCAATAAGGAATGAAATTGTGAATAAGCAGATGCGGTGCTTAAATTTTATAACTTTTTATTACTAGGTGCTATTGAGGCCTATACGTGGAAAACCCTTTTGTTTTATTATGAAGAGGAGGATTTATACTTATCATTTAATTGTTTTCTCACAACTTACATGGCAGAGTTTTCGTCCCTATTCTTCTAGTTGGTAAAACCCACATACATTTGTAAGTGATAAAGAAGTGTGGGTAATTTACAAAATTATTCTGTTAATTATTGAATGTGAGTATTGATTTAGTATTTGAATAAAGTTCTAGCTGAATTCTATCGTATTTAATATCTTCTTATTTTTGTTAGCTGATTACAAAGCTCTCACAAAATTAGTAGTTTTTATTTACTAATTATAGACATTACATATATTTGTAAAATTTGCTGGTATTTTCTTTTCCTCGTGTTTCTATTCAATAGATAAAAAATATTAGTTCATTTTTAATATGCTCTCCGCATCTTTAAATATACATTTAATTTGGGCATTTCTATAATATATACTTAATATATGTGTTAGAAGTAACAATTATACACTGTGGCGGGTAACAGTATTACAAGATATGTTGGTATGTTGAGATTTGGTATCGGGATAGTTTGAGAGTTTTTTTTATATGGGAAATCGACCAAGATTTTGACCTCGTAACGTCATAATGCGGGCATAGCCGCTGGCAAAAACTAGTAGTTATATATAGAAGCAAAAAAAATGCACTGACTACTTCACGTTAAGCATGAGAATTCCTACGTGAGAGATTGACACCATGCTAACCACGGATATAAAATGGTAAAATTGAATATAACGGTTTTCATAATACATGGAAGTAGCATAATGCTGCTAGTTATGTTAGGTAAATACCCAGTTTTGATCACATGCATATAAAATGCGTTATTGTTATCTTTGGGGACTAAGACTGCATGTTGGAAAATGTGTAGCCGCAAAAGAATAGTATAAATATCACTAATGCTGTAAGGCATTCATAACAGATTATAGATATCCATCAAAAATTGGTCTAATGATATGAACGTTATCAGTTATAGATACGTAGACAGTTATAGATACGTAGTACACATAGATGTTCTAGTCTAAAAATGCACGCCCTTCCAAAGTCTTTACCCATGCAACTTGTTATGGGCCTTTTTATTTGTGTAAAAAGTACAAATGACGCAAACTGCCAGTTTTTTTACCAACCAGTGCAAATAAAGTTAGTTGACAAGTCATACAATTCGTGCATTCTCTACATACATTTCTGAACATGACATATCGCCCTATTAAATGACCAATGTGTGCACGGACGCGTCTGAGTTCAAAGAAAACTAGGCTTCACATACTAGTAAAGAATTGTAATAAATATATGCTTTCACACATTAAAATAATTTTGTTTAGTCTGCATTTTTAGACTGTAAGATCTTTATATATATTATGTATCTCTTCCATTTACTTTACATCGATAGAAGCTTACATTTTCGTCACTATTTCGACTTGCTTCCATTAAAAAACCTGTCATGGCCACTCATTGGAACGGTTACAAATAAATACCCGCCACTGCCCCCTGACCCCCGTTCCGTAAAACGCAATTAAATTTCTTTGGTCTAAATACTCGAACGACTAAAACAGGTTCCATTTTCAATTTACCAAGCTTCATTTACGCGATTAATATGTTATGTTACATGTTGAATTGGACATGTTTTATGGCAACACTATTAATTTTATGTCATAATTAGCTATTCGAAATTTAAACGTTCGAAATATTTCCAACGTTTCTATCGCATTTCAGATCGCAATCTGTTCGGCCAGTTTTAGAATAACACAATAAATATTATGATGGCAACACGGTGATCTTTTTAAAAACAAAATACCCGATGAAGCCCGTCGAGCATCCGCGAGCAAATATTTAAATTTCAATTCGAACGTCGCATATCAATGGGGAGCCATAAGCCACCGAGTTGTTTTCTTTTTTTTTTAAAGCCGTAGGGCCGCACAGAGACAATAAAGAAAAAGGTATGGGGAAAGGATAAAAAAGAACAAACAGAATCTAGATTCGAAACACTGGCTGATTCGAAGCTGGAAACAAAAGGAATCGGCTCCTGCCTGACCGAGATCTTGGCGTACGCGGCCGCTCCTTTACTTTTTTTATTTGTTACTTTGCATCCATGTGATTTCTTTTACAGATGCATCACAATAAGACGGCCTATCGAACGTCAGTAGCTATTTTTGAAATAATTACGTACAACTTACTTTCTTGAGACATTGAGCACGCATTTCAGTACAATGTTGCATATTGTTTTTGCCCGTATTTGCCGTTAATGTAATACCGCTCAGCTATATCTAATGGCGGCTTTACTCTCTTTTTGTTCTGTTGCTAAGATATTTGAATTACAACTGAAATACAAAAATTGGCTTATTCTTTTTGTTTAGCAAAAGTCGTAACAATCTTAAGACGTTCTTATAGTTATGAACTTCACAGTCGAAATTATTTGAACGGAGGTCAATGTCTTTGGAGGCTTGTAGATAGCAAAATAATTATTTATTTATTTTATATTAATTAAGCACCTAACTAATGATTCATAAAATGCTAAAGATGACGATGCTAAATAGTTGCGTGCTGTCAACACTAGTACGTAGTGATAAGTACAGATACGGAAATAAATTAAAACGTTATATTATAAGTCATAAGTCTGAATAGTATGCTTATCTTTAAATGCGTATATTGCGTGTATTTCTAAAGATTCAACGTGTTTCTTTATGTGAATGAACCACTCACAACTTATATAAATAAGTAATTACTCATCTAATAGGATGTAGTAGGATTTGATAATCTTAAGGATAGGATGAGTAAGCATGCATTAAAACCGGAATCGAATCCTGGACCTGAGTAATAATTTCCCACAAACAAATGAGATGATCTAATCACAGTTATACATGTACTTTGATATTCGTGTTGTAAATTTACATACATATATAATATAAAAATGTTTTGTTGGTTTGTGTACGCCTCCAAAACACAAAAAACTACTGCACCGATTGAGCTCAAATTTTGGCACAGTATTCAATACGTTTCATACATGGTTGTTATCTCTCTATCTATATATAAAAATATGCTGTTAGTTTGTGTACTCCTCAAAATCTATAAATAATAATTTTCCCACAAACAAATGGGATGATCTAATCGCAGCTAAAGATGTACTTTGGTATTCATGTTGTTAATTATAAATATGTTTACAAAGTTATTGTTGATGTTATCAACACCTCTTAAGTCAATAGACTTGATTCAATAAATTACCTTTTACTTTGGTTCACGGTCAAATCGGAGTATCTTTGCTAATGAATATTCAAACTATTCCATAATAGTTTTCATAGTATTCCAACATTATATATTCCCTATTCCAAGGTTCAAAATATGACTGTTTTATATCTTTACGTCTTTTAACTATGCGAATATCGTGGTCTGCTATCTGTAGGTACTTAATAAAAATCGGGATTAAGGATTGGGTGGTTTACAAATAATAGTTTTTTAGATTTCACTACGTTCCTAGACAGGATTTTAGTCTTTGTTCAAGAATGTCTATTTAAAGTACTGAAATGGATTTTTTTTTGGATTCTGTGGTTACTCATAAAATACTATGTACGTATAAGTATTAATTTCCACTGTGTATTTAAATAGATTGCAATTTATGAAAAAATATGGTGACTACCATATGGTATGGTATACCTATACTGTAACCTATTTGATGTTTTATGTGGTCTGTATATAACCTAACTGCGCTCGGCTTAAGCTCAAAAAGATTCCGCCACCGTCCGAAAATACTAACGGTAGGCTAACAAATATTTGCACCGTTTTAACACCCACATTAACACTGACGTTGAGGGCGCAGGGTCGAATTAGCACCACCACTTAGCAGCAGGGTTGGACGCAGGTGGTCCTTGTTTAAAGAGGTCTTTTCGACCCCTTATTACTGTTTGAAGGGACGCGCTAATGGGGTACAAGGACGTGCTTTGATTTACATGGATTTCTACGCATTTATGGTACCTATATGTCGCAGGGTAACTACTGACAACTATTTCAGAACAGCACCTAAATTATGATTAACAAGCACACCTGGCGAACTTCATTCCGCCCACCAGTCTATGAATATTATTGATTTCGTAAAATTTTAAATCTTTAATATTTTCTTAAGAATTTATTTGATTTATATAGTGTAAAGTGTAAGAGTTGTACGGATCTTTCCTGTTCATTGTCCGGGCTTATTTCCGAAACTACTGAACCGATTTTAAGTAAAATTCGCAAAGATATGTACATTTTATTATTATTTTTATATGACAAAGCCGTATAATATTGACTAATTTTATAACAGTAACATGGACGGAGACGGGGGCAGGGATTTTGAGGAGGTACGAAGTGCATCTGGTCAGCTAGTTACCTACTAATAACTATTTTTTACTTACAAGTAAATTAAATAACTTCTGCTAACCGAGGAGCGGGGGCGGAACGTAAAAAAATCATAGGAAGACTTGACCAATAACTTTTGTAAATCGATTGTAACTAGGTACCTACTTAAGTGTAATGTAATTTTTTGCCAAGAGTAGGTACGCATGCTAAGAGAAATCGTTTTTACGGTACTTAGATATAATAGCCAATTGGTTTTGTGATGGCAATAGCAAACAGGCACGAAATCTATCTGATTTGAAGAAGATTGCCAACTATGTACATAGGCAAAAAGGTACACTGAAACACAACAGGCGACCGTTTTTTTGGGCTATTCTTCATTAAATGCTTTATATAGGAAGCTCTGCGATATCTCTTGCGTGCTACCTCTTTTATATTTCATAGTAAAAATCCTGCTACAAATATCTAGTACTGCAAGTTGCCATTTTCAAAGAGTTGTTGATGCATCTCGACTATCGGTCAGCTGTATGCGTGTTACATTTAATCGGACAAAGAGTATGTTTTTTCTTCAATTAAGTGTCACTTTCATTTTAATGATATGATCAAATGTTTAGTTTACGTTACTGTTAAATATACAAAGCAGTCATGTAAAATATAGGTAATATATACAGCTGTAACACAATGGTTACATACAAACGTATTATAGGTTTTGGGGCTTATCAAGACTAACCTATTTTTTCTCAACGAGATACGCTGCATCATTTCAATACGCTTCTATGAGCGTACCAGGAAATACGAAAAAGGGGAAGATATTGGATAAGGCATCACACAGGATCTACTCTATATTTAGATAGGTATAGAGTTATCACTACTGATACATTACCATTATTAACCTGTACAGATTGTTTTAGACTTGTTTTCATATAAGTATGGATTTTTTTTGTCGACTGTGATAGTGAAGCTTATTCTTAGATTCTTAATATGGCAACGATAACGATGATAGTAACTACGTCATTTAATAAACTAATCTGGCAATGTTAACATATATGGCATTCGTATATTTAAATTGATCATACCTGATGTTAATACAGAGCCTTAAAGGACACATTACACCACTCTCAGACGTTACCATTAATATATCTCCTCTAAATCAGCTTTAATCTTTAATTCACATATGACTTGTAAAAACGCCTTGCAATTTGAAATAATCTAGGTATCTTGTCGAATGTCTCAACTAAGCCAATAAATTACGCACTTGATTAACGTGAAAAAAAAAACATTATCAAAACATAATTTGAAAATGGTTTCCGAGAGGAAACGCCTTAGAGGCTAACAGAACGTCTCAATGTTACACCGCTCTATGTATGTACGAAATAAGTCAGTTACAACTTCAAAAACAACCGCATCCAATGCTTCTGTACTCCAACCCACATAGCCTAATCGTTAGCCATTACGCCGTACCAGAACTAATGCAGTCTTATCATAATTTGAATCGACATTCTCGATGGCTTTTGAATGACAAACTTGTGTTTTCGTACGGTTATTAATTTCCTAGCTGTACTGCGCTTGTCGTGTTCATTAAAGGTTATTATGTGGGTCGGTCACCTCTGCTGCCAAATATTTGAATTGAAATACAGACAAATACATTGAGCAATAACTTTTTTCGTCAACATTTTCGCGAGTTTCTTATAAAGATGACGTTAATTGTTATAAAACTGATGATATACCTACGTTATGAAATGTAAAAGATATCGATCATACACGAAAGAATTAAAATTGATATAGCACAGAAGTAGAAAACTTTGTCATAAAAATTAAAATATTTAAGTCTAATAATTTAGCAATATTTTTTTCTTATTTTTGTTATATAGATGATGTTAATTGGTTTGCATAGGATTATTCCTATCGTAACCTTACGTATGCCAACATATGGCATTATTGATATACGTTACGGAGGGCAAAAGATATCTGCCGTACACATAAAAGCCATGCCATACAATTAAAATTGATAGATAGCATACATAAGTAGATAACTTTGTAATAAAAAATAAAACGAGTCAAGCAATCGAGCAATAAAATTTCGTATATTTGTTGTAAGTATCGATGTTTATTGCT
>DWNJ01000622.1:0-14538 GCA_018250275.1 Udranomia eurus
ACCACACCCTTCAAACCAGAACACAGCAGCAATAATACTGCTGTTATAAGGCAGAAATAGGTGTGTGGCGGTGGTGCCTCCGGAGACGAACCTTAAAAGGTTCTGCCACCTTCAAATGTAGTTAATTTGTTTGTACGTCAACTAGTAACAAAAAAAATCTCTATTTCCCAATTCGCGCCTGGACTTACATGCATCAACATTTCGAGAAATAAAATGAGTGCCAAAATTAGAATGCGGTATATCTCAATTCGTACCTGGACTTACGAGTACGTACATACATACTTATATGTAAATATTAATATAAAGTATTATTCAAATTTACACATTTCATTCATCTTAAAGTTGCGTCTACAAATCCGGAAGGACCGGCCCAAGTCACAAAGGCACTCTAATGCTCGCCATTAATATTTATTTGCAGAGACATGCGGGCGTTTGAAGGAACCATTCTTAGCCCCTTGAACCACAATAGAACAGTAGAATTGGTCTACTTGGCCCAAATTACCAGTATCCCGCATCCTCGCTCCCCTGCCGCGACACAAATTAACTAGACAGTTTTTTCGCAGAACCCAAGACCAGACATAACGCCGGAAATGTAATTTCAAAAAAGATGCCCTCTGTAATCGCCCTTAATATTGTCACGACTTTTTCGTACAGTTACTCGATACTGCAATTATGCTTTTGTACTTAAATTGTCGCATAAGTCACAAACGGAACGCCTCGCGACGCCAACTCTACAAATGAAGCTTCTTTATCATGCAAGTTTATCGCTGCCAAATTATATGTTATCGAAATACTGAACGACCCTTCATTTATCTCGTCATCAGACACTGCGACGTTTCAACCGCGACCTGTCAAAACATAAAAATCTATCGCGGTTAGGGTGTGTTCACACGCCCACTTACAAGACGTGTGACGTCACCGGAACTGACGTAAGGAGGTCGTCTCACCGCGTCTTGAATGGGACACGCACACATTCCTGTTGTGCACGAACAAGACGTTACGTGTGTACGTATGTGAATGAACGTACGCTACGAGCTTACGTCGTGATAGTGTTGAGTCGAGAACTGCTATTGAGATTGACGTGCGAGCGTCTAGTGGACAAACATGCTTGATAGACGACATGCAACTAATTGAATGATGTCAGACCGTTGTGGACGGGAAGCAAATTAAAAGTGCTAGCGGCACTCGGAACTAGCTACGTCTAATGAGCGAACACACGACTCGTTTACCCCATCATAAAGTCTCACTTGACCGCGCCTAGAACAATTGGAGTCGAAAAACTGTTCGTCATTTCCGAATTTTAATGAGCGAACACGTTACGTTGAATGACAGGAGCATTGGACCCTGTGCCAAAACCATAATACACCGGCAGACTGTGGTAAAGTTATGGAACCATTTTTCGTTGTACTTTGAGCTTTATTGTAATGGTAGACGATGTGTGCTTAGCATTAGAACTGTTTGTCAAACGAAACACTATCGGTATGGGGAGTAGTGAGGGGTGCGCGGGCAGGTGTGAGGCCAGATGTCTTGAACAAATTACTGTGCCATAAGGTACTGTATGGACACACCCTTACTTTTGTGGCGCTTGGCGTGTGCCAAGGTTTAATTTTATGCTTGATTACGAGTCGATTGGGGACTACTAATTAATGGTTACGAGATGAAGGACTTCGGAGTTATAAGTGCACTGTATTTATGCTACTGTTTCTTGGTTACCGAGCTCGTTAAAATGTTTCTGAGATAAAATGTTTTCGTTTTCCCGCAACTGAAATATGAATGATGTCTGTTTTTTATGACTGTAAACTGTCGTGTACCAAACAATATCGAGAGTTGAAAAGAATACAAAAAGGCATGCAACAAAACATTATATCTTAATCGTTCTCGTTCTCAGATCCTTGCCGTGGCTATTCGGAAGATGACATGTTTACATAAATATTTACTTGAATGTGGCATTTTCATAACAATGTGACGAAATGTAAACTTCGGATTCATATAAATAGAGTGCAAAGATGTAAACCGCAGTTACGTTTACTGGAGCAAGTAACAACTATTAAAATGTATATCAGACACATACCACCACTTAACAACGGATACCAGGATAACACGGTGTTAATGAAGCATAAATGGCATGTCAGGAAGAAATAAAATTTGCGACTACGGCATTAACGTCAATCTAGCATATATGTAGGTACTAGGATCACAGCGTATTGGTGTGATGGTAGAAAGAGATAGAATAGTCGTTTATTTCATTTTTATCCGCACATTGTCTTCCCTGTGTCCGGTGCAAGTAATCAAAGGCACAAAGCGTTGAGCTTTTCGAGTCAGCCCTCCGCATGCTTCTACGTCATCTCCGTAATTGGCTTTCGATTTCGATACCTTTTGTTAGCCCCGATTGGTTTTATTCATATTCGTCGATATCTTCGTTAAATCTTGTTTGTAATTGGAAAGTTTTTTGCTCTTTGCAACGGATACGTCAGCGCCAAACCTAGTGAAATTTCATCTCTGTAGGAAATATCTGAACGTTGTACATGAATAAACATAGCAGTAAAGATCGTCTTTAGGTTGAAGTCGGATTAGCATTTGCCCTTGGACCGCACTTAGTATGTTTTAATTTAATCTCTCTCTCTTATTCTTAAAAAAATGTAGATACATTCATTTATGGCGTTTACGCTATCTAGGAATGTAATTAAATACATCTTCTTTTACTTTGTGTTGACTTATCTACGGACGGTTTATCGTTTGTATCAAATTATTATTTTTGTTCAAAACCATTATGGTATACAGTATAAACAATACTGAGATTGAAGTGGGCATTTCCGAGTGCGTAAATTCTACCTTTTTCTTCGAAAACGTTCACTTCACGAGTTAGGTACGTACTATTAATTTTTGCGCCGCATTCCTCGCTAATTTTATTCCTTGTCGAGCTTCGCGCAACACACAAGAGGAGCTCAACAGCGGTCCAAAATTTGAACGCAACCGTCGCGCGCATGACGCTCGCGACCCCCGCAAAAGGTGCGCACGCGCAGGGGTACCACCCCTATTATCTTTAGTTCAAAGTCTGTTTGCAAGATAAAGGCAAGGGGAGCCAGGGGGTGATTTTCTTTATTCTTCACCCGGATTTATTATTATTTTTTAGATATTATTACTGTGATTGCCGGGCGCGTGCACATGTCCCGTCACCCTAGCGTAAGCGCGATGTAATGCTCTTACTGTTTTTGTATTTACTCTTTTCTTTTGTTCAGGGATTTGAAGGTTACTCTAGTGGCTCCTTGTTTCGCTTTTATTATTACTCGACACTGTTATTAATGTTACAATATTCAGTAGTCGGTTATTCTTGTTTATGTATCACAGTTGCCCGTACATCCCATTGCAAACTTTTAACAAGTATTGAATCGTTTGTAGTAGAACACCTGGGAGTGAAAGAAAAAATCGGCGCCCGATACAAATAAAACATAAACGTAGTGCCGTAGTAATACGTTTAGCGTCCGTATTTCAAACATCGACGGCTTTCTTATAATGAATGAAATAAGGCACAAAGTTGTATTCACACAATTCCCAGGACAGCACTTTACAGTGCACACCGAAACACTTGTAAGAATCTATCGGGGCCTTGTCACAAAGCTTTAAGAGTCATATCCGTCCGCTTTTCTTCTTCAAATTGTAAAGACGCACTGCACAGCTGATTTCGATTGCACCTTACCATAATACGAAGTTTGTGAAGCAAACTGAACTATACGTAAAGTCGCTTAAAGTCCGAAATGTCTTGCTTCCTCCAACGTTCTTGCAAGGTAGACCGGTTCTTCAAGACTGCTTAGACCTGCGATGTGAGATGAATTCTGACTTCTTAGAAATAAGGTTGGGATTCGAATGACGGGCTCAAGGCACGTGGTAGAGATCGTATCCCAGATGGTGTTTGATCCGGCGATTTAATGTGTTTTGTGGGCGTATCAAATGTCTCTGTGGTAAAAAGCGGCGCCTAAAACAAAAAGGCAATTGTATTTACCCGAGGCCAGGTGATGATCTTCGTAAGAAGTCATATCGCTTCCTTAACTTTTTTCTTATCTCTCATGATCATTGCTTTATATTATACACGCAACAAGTTATGGGTATAAAACAATTACAAAGGTGTAAAATACACCTGATATAAAATCATTTTCTAAAAATAAATTATTATCCGATCAAGCGGTTTGTGTGGTCAATTTAAATCAGGTAATAATTTGTTAAATTCATATTAAGAATTAGCCTTCATTATTTTAATTTCGAACTTGAACAAAAATAAAATCTTTTCATTCGGAATAATTATAACGCGTGAAATGTAGTCAATTGGTCATAATAACAATATGATCCGGTTATATTTTAACCGAGTGACTATCACGAAGGGTTGAATGATTTACGTTACTCTATTAAACTGTGATTATTTGATTAACATTTGATAATTGGTTAAATCAATTTGAGTGTCAACTTTTTTTAGGTTTATTTAGATTTTATTCTTATTAAAGCTTCGTCGTAGTCTTAAATAGTCGTGTCCGGGAATGAAACAGATATGTCTCTCTATCCTCTATTCATCGTAACGTTCTACCTAATTTTCCTCCTTCTATTAGTTTTATTAAAATGAACTATGATACAAGGTACCTTAAAATACGTTAAATCGTACAACTGTTTCATTGAATACAGCTAGAATATCCAATAGGAATAGGATTGGACGGATAGACGTCACTATTTTTTCCATCCTAATTTCTGTTGCCTAGCTAAAAAAAGGCAGATTCAAAATGGACACCACATCAATTACGTCACTGTCCTATCAGTACACTCCAATAAAATTCAAATGTCGAATGCGCAATCCAACATGGCGGTCATAATCCTGCACGTTCAGGATTTAGTGGCATTGGAATAAGATATTTTTGTAAAAACAAACTAAGCGTCAATAATAGAGAATAACGGCTATTTCCTAGTTTTTCTCTAGATCTAGATAAACTTGAATAGGCATTAAATAGTAATGTAAGCAACGATATTACTCTTCATCAATTCATTAGGTATAATATAAAGTTTCATTTTATTCAACCCGCAATAATGCGGAAAAGAAAATAAAGATCCATAAGGTATTGATAGGACTGAAGAAATTTATTAGTTTAATGAGAAACAAATGAGAGTATATAAATGTACATAATTCGATTTTTAATAAGATTAAAGAGAAACTTTCTTTGAGAAGCTTTCCTTAAAAAAATAATGCGTCCCTGCGAAGAGTAAAAATGGCACTGTCCAAAGTGCGTATGTCCTTCCCTAAATTTAAAGTCTCTATGTCAAAAGCAACTATGATCATGAAAAATCGAACGAATATCGATGCAACACCCCGAAGTCGCAATCGTGTAGACGCGCGCGCTAGAAGCATTGTTCACGACGTTGTATCACTCGCTCCGTATTACCGGGCCATAAGACCCTTATTCGAGCCTTGCAAGACCAGGCTACTTGCCCCTCTGCCACCTTTGACCCTGCGCCAGGGCAGCTGCAACTAAGATGGCTACCACAGGGGAGCCGCGATCGATATTCTCGCTTGCTCAACACAATAGGACGTTAAGTATCTTGGCTTCAAATTTGCCAACATTTTCGACGCCCTAGTTTATGGACCACATACGAAAAACGCGTTGAACGGATTTTGGCGATTTTTTCAAGCCATTCTCTGTCATTAACGTTAATGTTAAGCGGTTATAACAATCTCTCTATCTAGTAAATGGTCAAAAGTCTCTTAATCTCTCTACTTAAATTATTCTCTATTTAAATATGTTCAGATTTTAATAAACCATGAATTATTGCTCTAATTCCTACAAATAGAAACATAGTATCTAAAAGGATTGCCATTCCAATTAATCATTTGATAAAGATGTTCTAAAAAACAACTAATTATCTTGTTTACAGAAGACAAATGAATTTTGACATCGAACACCATTACTAAAACACAAAAAAGTACCATCGATCATCGCGAAACATCTTTCGCGAGCGCACACGCCGCAGATGCGTTCTTAATTCAAATTGCGAACTGTTATAGATAAAAAAATGTTGTCTATGGATAGAGAACATCTTTACTCTTTGGTGCAACCCCATATCGCGTGTCATTAAGTTGAATGGTCCCGATTTATATAAAAATAAATGCAAATTTATCGCCATATCGATTTCACATCTGTCGTGCGTAACGGATCGGTTACATCTGTATTCATCTTGTGAGTTATTAATTTTAATGGTGGTTAGGATTTCAATTTTTACTCGGTGTTTTGGGCGTTTTATTTGTGGCGCTGATAGTTTGCTTTTTATAACGCAGCATAGTTTATGATAGCTATTTTCGCTTTCCACTGATATTAAAAAGAAAACATTTTAAATACTTCTGAATCGCTTTTAACAGATTTTGCAGTAATGTAATAATTACGAGACACATAACTTCATTATAGCTTTAACTTTTGTTGCACACTTCATATATATTTTGATATTTATTACAGCCATCGCAACCGTTCGATTTCGTCCGTAATATAACATTTCAAAAATATATACTACATATGCATAGATATTTGCAAAAAAAGAATTTCTTATAATATGCGAAACATCATTGCTTATTTTAACAGTTACAGACAAGGTGCGAACGACCAAATTTTGTTTTGTCATGACGGTACCATGTGGTCCAGGCACGCGACATTCGAATGTAAAGGTGCAATACACCCCTTTCTCCACTATTATTACGCTCCACAATCGCCTCATCGACCCTAGAAAAGTGTTTAATGTGTAGGGTCTTAACTATTGATAGAATCTCGAACAATAGACAGCCGACCCTAGCGAAACTATAAGTAGAGTATACTCGTATTCTTTATTTCTAATTCTAAATTTGAAAAGTGCTATAATATATTTTTAAAATGCTATATTACGAACATATAAAATTTGGTGTTCGAGCTATATTTTATCCAACTTTTGTTTGATACAAGATTTCATTATTGTTATGAGTATAAGTAAAAGTATGAAAATATTACACGAACAATAAAAAGAGATATAAATGACTTGGTATCAATAATCTTTTGATTGTACAAATCTAGTTCAGTAGGTGGGAAAATTTCTCGAATCCTCGAAATTTATTATCATAACAGATAATGCGTACGAATTACGAATGTCAAATGTGAAGTCTTGAAAAACGTATCGACAAGCAGGTAGCAAATCGTTCTTTGACATTTCTCGAATTAGAACCGTCCCATTGAATACTACATCCTCGGATCTTCTATTAAACTTTCCAAAGGCCCGATTTCGTATATCAAAGGCAATCAAAATTCGTTTCGCAAAAAATCTTACCGATCGAAGATGCGGGCAACATATGCGAAAGCAAGGTGGTTCAAGTTTCTACAAAAGAACTCTTTCTTTGGCGAAAGGTGCAAATTGTGAAGTAGGTCACCTTACATTTTTTGCTACTCATATTCGGGATGTTTATTATCTATCTTACCTGTACATTGTACTAACACATTTTGTTGAATTTTTGATCGGTAAATACGTATTTCTTGTCTACGATTTTTATTCGTCTTTAGATTCAGATTACTAATTTAAAGTTTTCTTTAGTGTCTAAATATATTTTAGGTTAAATATTTTTGTCTGAAAATTATAGAAAGTTTATTTTCTTTTCGTTTCGTTATTGGTACCAGGTTAATACTAAATCTTATCACTGTTATCTACTTAAAAGTTTGTTGGATTAGAAATACCTTACTGAATAGGAATAATTTGGCTATAATTTTATATCTAGCCAAATTGTGGATCCATAGTTATCGCATTACGTTTCTCAAAGAGTAACACTAATTCCCCAGTCGGAATGTCGTCAATTGTTCGTGTGCTTGTACTGGTATAAATTCCAACTGTATGGAGTATTCGTAACTATTACTATCTATTCCAGACTTGCTTGCTTACACGACTAAGAGGCTTACTTTGACGGGTTTGTCAATAGATTAACGAAACGATTCCATCATCTCATCATTTATTGGATCCTATAATTCATACAAAGTTATGTCGCTAAAAGCTCCTTAGTTATAATAATATTCATTTGTAATATAACAAATAGGTATATTTAAAACATTTATCAACAAACCTTCGTTCTCTCAAGATTCTATACCTAGAACTAATATTTATGTTCCGTTTTGTTCTTATTTCTAATTTGATGTGATTCTCTTTACCTACTCTAATTCATATGCAATTTTATTCTTATAAGAAGTGTAAATTGGTCTCGTAATTTCTGGTCTCATCGCGGTCAGGAGATATTTATTAAATTTGGTGTTACTTGTTTTATTTTTCTGTTTTTATAGAATCTAAACAACGTTTTTTTTAATTAATGAAAAAAATTATTGGCATTATATTATTGTAATACTATTATTTGAAGGGGAAATGGCGGTTATTTGTGTCCGTGTTTCAAAATGTACGTTTTTTTATGACTGGACTGTTACTTATTGAGTAAAAATACCCTATTATCAATCCAGCTGAGTTATCTTAGTGTTATATTTAAATTAACCTTAAAGCTATATGCTTTAGTATGTAACCATTATTAGACGTTATGGCATAAAAAAAATTATGCATCAAATCTTCTGTACGCAATAACAATGCAGTTCACGACGGCGCGCGAATCTATCGATTTTGAACCTTAGCTACTAAACAATAAGGACTATGTACAATGTATTATTGTAATGAAACTAATCACACTAGAGTGTAGGGTTAGAGCCCAGAACACGTGACATTTGGTATGCTCTTCAAACGGCCGTTTATCGGTTTTAGGGGTTTAAATTGCAACATTTTACCACTTAATCGTCTATTTGAGTTGAGATTATGTTGATATTTGTTTATTTTTTCTATTTTCAATACATGAGCTAGTAGCTGTTTTCATTTTATTTTGAATAGAATTAAGGTAGGTAATGTAAGTGGATTTTAAATATCATACACGGTATACAAACATTATAAACTGATCTTTTTAAATCAAGAAAATACAGTTTTAGACATTTTAAATTGTTGATATTAAAAAAGTTGTCGTTGCTTCCGATGTCGCGAGTGCTTAGTTTTAACAGGCATACGAGTATATGTATAATGAGCGATTTGATTCATGAAACTGTCACACAATTCTAAACGGTTGTAAAATTCCCGACCAAAGTGTTGTTAAACTCAACGTGGCGCAATTGAGAAGTGACATTATCGTGAAAGTCGCGACCGTGCGCTGTTCACCAATAAAATAACATAAATCACATCTCCCCATTCAATTACAACGCATACATACTATCTGGCTTGGTCCAAGGTAGAGAACTGAAGCGAGACTGGGGCGGAAGCGAGAGCGGTTTTGTATATTTTGTCTTGGAAGCTAGTAGATAAATTTATTCTATTTCGAACATTCATAGACAATATTAAAAGGCCATGTTAATCTGTTCATCGTTCTTCTTCAACATGTGCCTTTGTCATTAATGAATTTGTCCGATGATATTTTTTTTAACAATAAATAATTTTCATAAACAGTATTTATGACATAGTGGAAAGATAATATATTTATAATACAAGTTCTGCAACAACATACAGCGTTTAACTTCATACATTCTTACGGATACTTTTTTCCACGCACAAAAAACCACATTCATATTTATTTGTTAATACTGAAACACTGTTATCTTTATACGATCTCTGATACACTAAAATGATTAAAATAATATTTTTTAAAAACCTTATAGTAAATATACCAATAATAGACTTGTTTGACATGTAAAGCTGTTATCAAACTTCTGTCAAACTCCACCGCTCGTAACTCCCAACTTGTACCACACGACAGCTCACACAAGACAGGAAGCGGTGAGTACACAAGCCGCTCACAAAAGAGATGAGCGGAAAACATATAATTACGCTATCATATAACGGAACTAGGCGCAGATACGTCGCGAACGGAAACGAACAAGTGGCTCACTTGCTGCTTCCTTTGCGGATTGTGTGCTACCCGCTTTAGCAGGTGGGACGGGGACTTTTTATTTATTATGTCCTTTAATTTTTACAGGTATTCTTTTTATATGTAAACTATGTTACGCCTCCCATTCATCGTTACCTCCCATACAGTGGTTAGTTCGGCTGGCTATGTACTCGTTTGGTAAATTTTAGCCAAAGATAGAAAGTTCTGTTTATCCTATTTGTTGAATTATCGCAATGATTAAATCATCAAAGCCGGTCGTAATAAAAATAACTCCAGCAGTCTACAAAATTATAGATTCTCAAGAATCAGAAGCAGATTGAAATCTTAAGTGATAGTGTTGTGATTGGATTTTTAATCAAATATATTTGAATTTGAACAAGATATCTATTGACAAGAATACTCACTATGAATGTCATGTAACCTATTTAAATAAAATACCTTACTGTTTTCCCTTTTTTATAAATTATTACATACACACTTTTACGTTGCATAAATTATTTCTTCCTGTACTTAATTCTTAAGGGTTGTGTGTACTAAATGCGCGTACTTGTCGCTTTAAAGGAATTAAATTCAATGCAGTTTGTAATAACAAGGTGTTGATACAATTTGAGCGGACGTCCGTAACGATTAATGTGATTGTTTCACGGGACTGTTCAAGTAGAGTCAGAAAATAAAACCTTCCCTCAAATAAAATCTTAGGACGAAAACTTCAGAGGACGAAAGTCGATTACATTGGTTCAAATAAAATTAGCAAAAGTCGGTCAATATCGAGTATATAATGTAATATATTTTTTAAAGAAGTTAAGAAATGTTTTTAATTGAGAACATTTAGTATCCCTTTTCGTTAGCCTTTTGGTAGTATATAATTTTTTGTTCTTTTTCAAATGAATGTGAATTCGTATTTTGCGTGAATTTGCACAGAATACAAACACGCCCTGGTGCGTGACTGAAGATGGCAGAAGTGACGCCGCTTGGTGTGACCAGCGCTTCCAAATCTTAGCAAATTTATTAGTCGAAAAAATGTTCGGAAATTTCACGGAAGTTCAAGTTCAAAAGTCAGAGTCATTCATCACGAAACACAAAAAAAAACATTTTTGTTGTTTTTTTTCCTGTTTTACTAGTCGTCTAATTCTTATGAATTTGCGCCAAGTACAAAACGCCTCGGTGCGTGACTGAAGGCGGCGGAAGTGGCACCGCGTCGCCGTGTCCACTGTTTCCGTGCGCTATGCCTCCGTGTTTCCGGCTACAATATCGCGATTCCGCTACAGATTTAATCATTAGCCCCCCTTGGTTATTTGTTAATGTTACGTACGAACAGGTGTGCAATACACCTGATTTTTTGTGCTTCCTCATGAATACGCAAAACAGGGCAATCGTTGACACTGTTCCAACGACTATCTGTACTCTTCGTTTATACATTCTTGTAGAAATCAAAAATTGATCTCAATATCGACAAAAAAGAGAATATAATACTGCACCGAAACACTGGGAAATTTCAAAAAGAAAAATGTCTAACGAAACAGAATACAAAAGCGCCGTTATTCGCTTGTATATGAATATTCAGATTAGTTTCTTCGCAATCGGCTTATCGGTGAACGCTATTTGTAATCAATTGAATCGTTTCCGAATCCTATTTACAATGTTCTGATAACAGTTGCGGTGCATAAATGTGATTCACGGTAATTATTGAATTTATGGCAGACATTGAACGTGTTTGTCGATGATCACCGCATCTACTTTTATAACATTGAACTTGTATTAAGACTGACAGACAGACAGATAAACTGACGGAAGCAGGGAGACTGGCGTCGTTTAACTAACTAAATAACATAAACATAACTTACTATTATATCAATCATAATTAAGCATAAATAACTATGTTGAAGCAATTCTTGAAATTCTTCTATCTCAGCCGTCAAGAGGACGCATTCAAAGATTTTCAATTTTCAAAGATTACCCACTATTTGAAGTTGCCGTTATGTTCTGTGCATCTAATCAATTAATATTAATAACTTGGACGCCTTAAGACTCGTATTTTCATCTTTTATTAGAGAAAAACTAAATTAGAAATAATCAGCATTAAGAATAGATACATTTAAAAGGGTCAGTTTTTAGTAGGTATAACTCAATTCTAAATAAAGTAATAAACGAGCATGAAGAATTCATCCAAATCCACTCTGTGTAAACAAGTAGTAGTCGGATAAAACAAGATAATGTACCGTGTAGGGTATGCTAGAGAACACTGAGAATTAAGACAATACACGCGAATATCTTCATAGACATCTCTGAGCCACGTAAATAACTAAAACAAAACAAGTCGGGAAGAGACCTCTCTACATTCCTAATTTGAAAAGCCTTCCTTTTTCAAACAATCGCGACATATTAAAAAAATATGGAATCAAAAGCAGGTGCACTTTAAAAATAGGTAAGAATAGGTTTACATGGCGCACAATAACACAATCGTGGCACTCAGACAAAACAAAACATTGTAGATACAAGTAGCGTAGCCACAGATCGTCCTCAAATCGAAAACAAAAGGAGAAAAATGGAATGGAATGAACAATCCGAAACATACGAAAGTGCATCGAGTGTCTAAATTCGAGTGTGCACGTTTTGTCGCTAATATGGAAACGAACAAAAACCCAATTGAATTCGTTACCTTGAATAAATGAATGAGTGCAGATTCAATACACAGTTTTTATGTAGGCACCGTGTTTTTACATGCTCTCAGATAACTAATTATTTCACGAGGGCTTTTTTTGTCGTTTTTGCGGCCATTGTACCATTCGGTTTTTGATTCTTCTAATGGGACGAATCTTTTATTTGCAACCGAATTTGAGTCGTTTGCTACGTTTTGCCATTAATTACCCACGTGCCCTTATTAAGTATATGAATTCGTAAGTAGCTTTAATTTCCACCCTCCGTACGCAGGTAAGGGTTATTCAGTAGTCAAAGGGCGAGTAGTTGCGGCGGCATTGTAGTAATAACATGATCTTTAGTTTTAATTAATTAAGACTGTGGAACATGAAAGCGTAATCTAAACCGAAATAGGTTAAACAAAGGTAGCGTCTCTTGTCAGAGCCGTCAAGCCATCCGTAGTCGGGCTGGAGCGCGGCTCGGGCTGAGCGCCGAGCGCCGCCGAGCTGAGCTCTGAGCTCTGAGCTCAAACGAGCCAACCGGCTAATGCGGCCGCATCTGCTACGTAATGAGCTACTCAAGTACACCCTAACTTGTTTACATTGTTTCTTTATTGTGTTTTTTACCCGCCTCTTTCTTTCCTATGCTGTATCATTTTTTTCCCGCAATAAAACCAAATCTCGCCGAGTCTTTGTCTTTTACCCGATTTATTTTTAATTAGACGAAGTTCTGATGCGGCTCCCGTGTCGAGATTTAATACGCAACGTGTGTTGGGTTTTTTCATGTCTTCGCGTTATCTTTTGAACGCGTGGTGTTATAATTACATGGTCTTTTCTCTGCCTCCATTGTAAGGAATTCTCGCATTGTAGCTTTACGGGGATGTTCAAATGTGGAAATTCGGAGCTGAAAAGATTGCATGAGAATTTTACATTTGCATTTTACTTTAACTGTAAAGGAATGTCGCGCATTGTATGGAGATGTAAATTTAAAACAAACATTTCTTAGAACGTGTGAAATTACACTGTTCTTCTGTTTTCTTCATAATCGGCATAAAGAGATTTAAGTTTATAACCAGGCTAAATTACTACGACTGCCTGTCATCTTGTTAGCTTTTCGTCATCCTTATTTAGGCAGGGTGCAATTCCTTAACCTTCTTGAGACGCATATAGATCACAATTAATTGTTCATTAACATCCACATCCTTCTGACATCGTCCTTTCATAGCAGTCCGTCACAGCCTCACCGCTTAACGCATCACTCACACACGCCTTAGCGAGCTGGCTACAATTATTTTCTTACAAACAGACTAACATTTTTAATAAAGCCGAGCAATTACGGGCTCGCAGCGTCACAATCCATATGAGCTAAAAGTTTCCCGGGCCCGGTACAGTTGGTAACAAAAGTGCGCGGTACACTCGCCAACAAAGCGGCTAATCATCTCGTATGTGCGTGGCCTCGTTTCGCGCATTGTCTGCTCCCTGATTAAGAGGATTGTCTCCACCGTTCCTCGAATATTAAAAGCTTGTCTTCTCGATCCGCAAATAGTAGGACAGTGGTTTTCAAAGTGGCTTGCGATCCCCTGTGTCTGCGATGGAGGGGGCCGTCACTAGCTCGGTGTGGTGTAGCCGCTGTAGGCTGTGAGTTGATACTGTAGGCTGGCAAATATGTCTGTAGGTATTCTTGGTGTATTATTCAGATTTTTACTTAACAAGGCTACGGTACGGACTTAAGACTTAAATCTGTCACGGGCTCTTAACGACGCAATAAATAAATTAATCAATACTACTAGTTAAAATTTTATTAATCACTTATCAAATATGAATATTATTAGTTTAAATGCCAGTTAGAACTTGTACAAGATAAGATTACGCATACAAATATACCATTAGTGGCAATACGTAATAGCATTACGTCGTAGGGGGTCAGACGTCAATCGCTCAGGGGAGAAGGGCTAACTT
>DWNJ01000623.1:0-14534 GCA_018250275.1 Udranomia eurus
CTACCATTATTACAAAAGTATAATAATAAAAGCTGTTTATTCACATAATAAGTATGTTCTACTGGTCCGTTGTGGCCCATTAATTCAAAGAATCCAGGTAGCGAAAAGTCGTATTCTTATCTTTTCATAATATGTAAACTAGCATTATTTTTGCATGAATTGTTCATATTGTCCCACCAAAATCTTTTAGCGCAATTTTAATAAATTTTCATTTTATTCTATTACTACGTATTACTTACGTATACTTGAATGTAATATTAGAATTTCTATTTAAAAACTTATATCTTAACAGAACATATTTAATTCTAGCTTATTCTGATCGACAACCTGTTGTATTTTATTACTATTTATGTCGTGAACAAATTGGTATACTTATTTGAGGTACGCATTAATAAGTTTAGTATCCGAACAGCATCCGTCGACCACACCTTTATATGTCGTTCGAATAAAAAGCTGGTTACCCAATTGCATAACCTGCAAGCAGACCGTAGGATGGTAACTTCGCGACGAGGGCCACTCGGCTGTAATAATCCACAAACAGACATTTCTATCGATCGACACACATTATTTTACGAACGTTACAATATTTCAAAAGCCAATATTTTTTACACCACCATCAAGTGCGTAAGGACGCAATAATCGTAAATGAAAAGAGCCAAAGAACGTAAATTCAAGGTACATAGGTATTTCGTAGTCCTACATAAATAATTTAGCTTCGCGTAGCAGGTCGACGAGTTACGATTGCGTATGGCGCTACGTAAATAACATTATATGGATAAGCTTATATCAGTACAAGATCCCAGGGTCCCCAGACGTTAATTATTTTCGAAGTAATTATACGGAATCTTATATAACCCGTACGACTTCACTAGGCACCTCGCGCTGATGTAGATTTTTTGTACAGTGAGAAAAGAAATAGCATTTGGCAAACGTAATTTTTTTAAATGATAATTTTAACTATTCGTTGTTATAAAATAGAATTATTTATGAATAAGGTTCCAAAATATTGTTGTAACCTACGTAGTACGTCGCATTCCTGTCAGCTGTCTAATTAAGTCGCACGAGCTATATGTGTTTAATAAAACGCGTGTCCTCGCTAGCTTGGCTAGGCGGCTAGTTTATAAATAGCAGATAGGAAAGATAGATAGGTACAATATAGCTTTCTTTTGTTATATTCAATTAAGCTGACGTCTGACGGCCCTGAGATCTTACTCTATATCCTATCCCAAATCGTCCTTACGTAGGTAGGGGCGCTATTATATTAAATTTACAGTAAAATATTAAATTTAAAATGAAGTTTTTGTCCAAATTTAAACAATTAGCTTCCCCGTGCTAAGCCTCTTATGTCTATGTACATAAACGACTTGTTTTCTCAAGAATCCCAGAATATCTTCGCTCTAGGGAAAATTGGATTAAATTAAATGAAAAAGGGCAACATTCATCTTCTTTGCTCAGACAAATACGTTTTTTCTCTCTCTTATAACTGGGATGTAGCAAACGAGCATGCAGTTCACCTGATCGTAAGCGGTTACTGCCGTGTATGGACATCTGTAACCAGCCCAAGACAGGATCAAAGTTCTTTCTTGAGTCGACCACAGATGCATTGTTACCCCTGAGGACTACGTTGGAACGCTTCGATTAAGTATGTCTCCCAGACCACACCCTCCAAATCAGAACACAGAAGCAAGAACACTGCTGTTATAAGGCAGAAAGAGTTGTGCCGGTGGTGCATCCGGAGTCGAACAGTAAAAGGTTCTACCACCTTCCACCACCGCCGCAAATTATATATTTTGATGTATAGTCTGTCTATATCGATTACTCGACAAAACGTACTTGTAATACAGGAACTCGGTAACATGAAGATGTTGTGTTCTAGTTAATGGATTCTACAGCGAGCGAATTAATCTAATGACCCATTTTGGACAGGAACAGATGAGCACCTGGAAAGCTGTCAACATGTTTGAACATTCATCAGCTGTAACGGAATTATCTATATAATTTAAAGATGAGCAAAGCCACAGTAGGCATCTATATTGGTTTTGGCAAACTTCTAGTTTTCCGGTCGAGAATTCCGGGCTCCATGTACTACGTATACCGAACGAATGGACGGAAGTTAGAAATCATTAGTTTGGAAATATATTTATTTGAGCGTGTCGAAATGTTATAATATTATCTGGTTCAGAAACTACTACGGGAAATTGGGGAATTGGATTCGGAAACTTAATTCGGAAAACAGATGTGAGTTGTTGTCATTAAAAGATTTTCATCAGCTGATCATTTATTGTCATTAATTTCCGTAATATGCGATAGCGTTATTAATAGTACAAAAACAAAATGAGGGGTCTATGTACCCCCGGTTCGAACGAAGTTCCTTTCGCGTTTTGGTAGACGTTTTACTGCACAGTCATAATTTACATTGTAAAACATCAAGTTAACAGATTAAAAAAAAAACTATATAACAATTCAATGTGAAGAGTAGGTAGGGTATATGTAAAAAGCACAAAGCTGTATATGGAAACTATACATATAATAACTCTGTAAGTGATTGATGTCTGTACATAGAAGATATCTAAGAGAAACATTTTTAGGAGTATTAATTTATCTGATATATAATAAGATTTTTTATCTGTTTGTCGATTTGTCTGTTTGTCAGTACATTTGTGCAAGCTAATCTCAGAAACGGCTGATCCGATTTGAATGTTATAGTTATGACGGATGTATTGTGGTAAGCTTCACTTAACATTGTGTTTGTTTCAGAAAAATCGGTTCATAAATAAAAATGTTGTGGGACGGGGACGGGGAGCAGGTAAAAAAATAATTTAAAAAGCAATGATAAATTAGATAATGAATAATGGTGGATAATTAAGATGCTAACAAAAAAACATTTTTAAATTTTATTTGATTAAATTTTATTTAAGTATAAATCCAAGTCCATAAATTTCCAAATAAAGATGATGATCAAGTAAGCTTCACAACAAAGATACAACGTTGATAACCCCCAAAGTGGATCAAAATACAAGGTTTAAAGTTGATAAATAACGGTAGTCATAAATGCTTATAATATGTTTTATTCATGGGCCGCTTAAATCGTCGTGTTAATAATTAATATTAAAAACGGACGTCTCGATGAACGCAAATTTGCTTATATAAACCGATATTCTTTACCTAACGTGCACGAATATAACTTAAAAACTATCAAAAGCACCAAATATTTTTACAGGTACCAAAGGATCGTAACTGAATCGAGGTATTTGCAGCACACTCCGTCAGTGTTGCAATGTGTCAAAAGTGGACCGAAATAAACCACAGAGCATTTACGTAAGAATAGAAATACGTTCATTACTGCACAATGTAGGTAAGCTCTTTTTATATCCACGTGGCTGGTCCCAGTTTAAATTCTAGGACGATCTACTGATTGACTAAAGTACGCTTAAATTTTGCGCATTTATCTACTCGTATGTCTTAAGAGTCGCTAATTGGGTGCGTTGAAGTTTATCAGTAACAATTTACATACATAGTACTTCTTGCATGGTCAGTAATTAAGAGAAGAAGGCATCTATCAGTTACTCATAAATAGTAGTTGCCTGTGGTTCTGTGTGTATTGGCCTCTGTAATTTCTATCTACATACTTCTACCTTTACGGTCAATAATATGAAAAACATCCTCTATTATCCAATAATTGATCTCTCTAATTTACGAACGTTTTTATTAACGCCCAATGTTTGCGCCCGCTCAGGGTAATAGGCCATAAAGTTTTATAGGTCCGGCTAGGTTATGGAGAAGACATATATTTGCTGTCCGTTTAGTGGTAACAGGAATAATGGGTGTAACGTAATGGTGTTGGCGGATGACAACATCAATGTAAAGACATTTACTACGCCTATACGAGTTTCCATGAAATATGTGGGGACATGTTAAGCCTGATTTACACGGGTGATTAACTGACTCAAAGTTAGAAGCAAGTCAGTGCTGACCCGATACTGCTCTCATGTCAACCTTCTTATAATCTGTACAGCAGTCTTGTCAGTGCCAACTAAAAAAATCCCACTTAAATATTTCGAAGTCAGCGGGTCAGCACGATTTGCCGAACTTGACCGAATTTTAAGTCATTTACTTACCCTGTGTACATCGGGCTTTAGATATTTAAGGTTAAATGTCTTTGATATAGTCGATGTTGACGTCTGGCATCAATTTATTTATATGGAAATATGATCGTGATCTGTATTTTAATCACTTTGCCAAGAAGTCATTTCACAAACTTAAAAAAAACTTTCTAACTAAAAAATCTTTGGTAACAGACATACATAACCAAACCTAACCTACAGGCATAGCAACGTATTTGTGGTTGACTTATGCAATCGATCCTGCTGTAGGTTGATTACAGATGTCCATTGGCGGCAGTGGCAACTTACCATCAGTATGCTCGCTACCTCAATCTCATAAAAGAAGGTCAAAGTCCAAACTTACCAACAGCATACGCTATATACAGGACGGGGCTGTCATCAACAGTAGTTACTTCCTCGGGGTAGCACACACCGGCCACTAGGCGAGGGTCTGGGGAACTGTCGTCCAGCATCATGTCTAGGCAGTACCGCGTAGGCTCGTGCCACTGTTGAACGTTCGATGCTATCTCATAGAGAGTGCCATTCTGAAATGAGCATCCATTATTAATCCCACTAATATTGTTAGTGCGGAAGTTAGTGTTTGGATGTTTGGTACTATTTCACGCAAAAACTACTAAACGGACTTGGATGAAACTTTTCATT
Source organism: Udranomia eurus (assembly GCA_018250275.1). Lineage (NCBI taxonomy): Eukaryota > Metazoa > Arthropoda > Insecta > Lepidoptera > Hesperiidae > Udranomia > Udranomia eurus. The sequence continues at coordinate 4,767 of DWNJ01000623.1, forward strand.
GATATATCTTAGACATCAGAACATCCCCATCCATGTTCCGCCCTCAACTTTTTTTATTTATAAACCGATTATTGTGAAACAAATACTAAATGGTAAGTGAAGCTTATTACCATACATCAGTGAAAACCGCATTCGCATGAATCGGATCGGATCAACCGTTTCTGAGATTAGCGTGCACAAGCACACACAGAAAAAAATATTAAAATATTTTTTTTTGGTTTTATTATTTAAATAAATACCCCTAAAATGGCTTTCTCTTAGATATGTTCCATGTACAGACACCAATCACTTACAGATTTATTATATGTATAGATATAGAACATATAAAGATGAAGATAGAATTAATCTCAAGTTAGGGCTTGACCACGGGAAAAGAGTCTTTTTTATATATCTAGCTTATATCGCATATATACCCTTGGTAAGATTAGGGCAGAATGTTGTTTGTGTCTTTTAATTAGCTATTCGTTGCTCGCGACTATGCTTGTGTAAAAGGCGTTTAACTTTAAAAGAGGTAGAACCGCCAAAAAACTATCACCCCCTGTTTTAAAACATATGATAAGGAACCCGTATTACTGCGTCTTTAAGTGATAGTACCTTGCATTAACGCGCTTATTTAGAAGAATCAAATATCGTAACTTCAAATATTACATTATTAGGTCTCATAATATTAATATGTGAAGCAAAAACTTTGTTACCACTTTTTACGGCAATTACACGGACGGAGGCGGATGAAATTTGGCACAGTCAAAGTTTATTCGGAGAAGAAATGCAAAAAGCTTTGATATTTTACCATATATAATAATACATCAATAGTAAAAGAAACCATTACACATACACGTATATAGACACCGGTTATACACGGAACGTCATTTAAATACTGAATCGATAGTGACATGGGCATTGGGAATGCACTTCACTTAAAGTCATTTTGTGTAGTCAAAAAATATTTCCAAGCTTTTTTTCTCTTCATAGCATCGCGCGTTTTGCGCAAGTCAATTAAGACAAAGCAATTATTCTATAGGTACAAAATATAAATATTTTACAACTTAATAAATCAAAGAAATACCGTCGATTTTTGTCGACCGGTGGGCGATCTCTATTATGAATAATTACATACGACCCGGGCATAAATGAAAATAATGCTTGATTTAAAAATAATGGACGGCAACCTTAATTGAACTGAACGTTATACCTACTGCTTAATGTAAAACGAATATTTTCATTACATTAACCGTATGCACAACTGCATTCTACTGCTATTTACGCCCACGCAAGGCCACAATACTTATATACGTGGAGGAATTAATTTGCCCTAGCTGCCACACGAAACCCATAAATCATAATTGTATCAGCGGTTCACATTCGTTTTAAACAAAATTTTCAAATATTGATTACAAATAAAAGGTGAATATTTTGTGGGTCAACTCCGGGACACCACCACACCTATTTCTACATTATAACACCAGTGTTCTTGCTGCTATGTTCTACTTTGGTAAGGTCATGTCACTACTTCTGATATCTGAGTCGTCAGGATATAAGGGCATGAAAATTGGAACATTTTCGATGTGACCACCAAAATACCAGCTAGCCGACCTAGACTGATCTAGATCGCTCTAGGTCTTTTAAATGCATTATAGTCTTGAATCGCTTAAAACAGTGTCACTGAAAAATAAACCCATACGTAATTTCAATGCGACATGCAATGTTTTATCACTAAAACTTATACACATAATGTAATAGATCAAAATTATATGCTTTAGTTACCACTTTTTTTAATAAGCATAGACTGCGGAACTTCTATCTAAGAGCAAACAGGAATTTAAAAAGGAAATATGGCACGAAGCGGCAAGACACAAAGAGCTTACACAACAAATATTTATGTTATAGCTGATTCATGTGGTTCATCGAGTGAAATGTTTGCCGCCTTCGTTAAACAACGGACTTGTAACCAATCTTCCAGGTAAACATGAAAACCAAACAAAGTTCATATCGATACTGTGGTATGAAAGGTTCATGTAGATCTTAAAAAGCGCAAATTAATAGGTACGATTGAAATGACTGTTTGAGTTGTTGGTTTTGTGCACTGATTTGGATAGTGGATGTACACCTATTTCTGCCTTATAACAGCAGTGGTCTTGCTGCTGTTATAAGGCTGTTCCGGTCTGAAGGGTGTGGCCAGGAAGACATACTCAACCGTTCCAACTTAATCATCAGGGGTAGCGAAGCATTTGTGATCGATCTAAGAAGAACTTTGATCCTATCTTGGGTTGGTTACAGATGTCCATGGGCGGCAGTGACCACTTTACATCAGGTGGACTGCATGCTCGTTTGCTACCTCCTAGTTATAAAAAAAATGTTTTTTTTGCATGAATTCGGAAGGCACAAGACCGGATGGACGAGGAAACTAAGAGGAGGCCTACGTCCAAAAGCAGTGGGCTGGACCAAAAGCTGATAGACTGATGTGGACCTGATTAAGATTTTTAAAGCTAGTTGGAGGGATAGACGACATAGAAGTACGACAAGTGATTTAATAAATAATTTTTCAAAAAAGGAAGAATAGAACTTCTGGGACCGGCTGGCATAAAAGAACAGACAAACGGAAAATTTAATTATCTGGATGTGTACTTTGAGCCGCCTTTCACAAGCATTTTTAGTACCTATTATCTATGTATTCATTTGCTAACATAGAAAATACATTTTGTATTTATTTAGTAGCTATACTAATGTCCTCTCCCCTCATATTTCCAATAAAAACTACGTGAGCATAAATCAACGGCTTTACGGTATAAAGCAGTAAACGTTGTACGAGCGCAAGTAGTGGGAATGGGAAAAAATCACCGTAAAAGTTTACCTCCGGAGCGAGCCACATGCTGCGAACGACCATTACACGAACTGAGCTTCGACCGGGCATGGAATTTGGAGATATGTTTAGTAAATTTCTGAAGAGGTGTACAAATTATTGTCAACCCTTGTGTGTTACAAGTTCTACAAAGTTTGCAAATGGCTGCATGTCGAATAGTTCTACAAATGGCTGCATATCGTGAGGTCGTCATAAGCCTCACATTTCGAACCTGGCTTTGGCTATTAAGCTGTATTTTAGTATAGGTTACGATACGGAAATTTTACGCAGTCACAATTGCCCATAGTTTTTTCAAACAACAATCGAATAGAAGATAGAGTTGTATCTAAAATCAGGGCCGGATTAAGCCAACAAGGAGTCTGTAGAAAATTAACAAATGATTAAATTAAAAGTAATAGACGATTTCGCCGATACAATACTATAGAACGGCAGCGATAAGGTCGGCTGCAAAGGGGCTTCTGAGTTCGAGGTAGTAAAAGAGAGAGCTCGAACCATCCACTCCACGATATTGAAACGACGATGAAATAAAGAGGACTTCGCAAATATACCACATTAAATTTTGATGTTGCAACCAACTTTTGCAACTTTGCTGGGTGGCTTTAATGCGCGAGGGAGCCCAAATGCAAGGGGCCTGTATAATTTTCTATCTATATTATATGGTTAATCCGCAACTGTCTGAAATAGATGATAACTGATGACTATCCCTCAAATAAAACTCCCTAATGTAATAAGGGGCAATACATGTATTGTGACTTAAGTAAATACAATAAGTCGAAATCAAATAACGAATACATTAGATACACTTTTAGTTTAGAACACGTGTACGTAAAAATAACATTTCCCAAAAATGTTTAAGCTATACTTCACTATTCTTGTTCCAATTACCTACATGCAAGGTCCTTATAATCATTAATCATTTCATTTTACGGGTTTAAAGACACTTAGAAATTCTGGTGTAAGTGTAGGTACTTTGCGTGCAAAAAATGCATCGTTTGTACGAAAATCACCGGTGTAACCTCAGGCGCTATATTATTAATAGCCGCGATCAAACCCAGGCTAGTGTTTGTTGGCTTGCCCACACAAATCGATAGGTGCCATATCGTGCAGCTGTTTGTAAAAATGAAACTTATTCTGTTGTATCATTTCATGTTATTTTATGGAAACTAATATTATTGTTACATTGTTATATTACTATACATATATAAACCAATATATTGTTACATTTTTACAGGATCGTATCTCCTGAAAATATTTTCCCTCCATATTTTTTTAAAGATTTAATTTTCCACATTTAGCATAGTTTTAGTAGTTTCTTATAAATTAGTAATCATTTATAATATTAATACAGTACCTTTTAGAACTTTATCCATTCACGTAAAAATAACTAATAGACTATACGGGTCCAGACCATATGGGTCTGAAGTTTCATAACGATACACACACACACATCCAAATTAATCATTTTTTGGTTGACTTTGCTACTGTGTTAATAATAAAATGTGTAACTGTAAATTGTATAAATCTGTGAACTTTTAACTTGAACAAAGCGCACAGATATGCCGATTCGGTAACATATCTCGAAAGGACTTGACCGATTGACCAACATTGGTAAAATCTCAGCTACGTTAGAAAGTAGAGAAAGGAGATAATTTTTTTTCTAAGAGAACAATTTGAGAAATTCAAGTTTTGGAAACAGGGTAAAAAATCTGTAGCGAACCATGTTGCAAGCGAAGCGAGAAACGAAAATAAACATACAACAAGATTGTAATATCTTATGTATACTTATATTCTCATTATTTTTGGCAGGTAAGTATTTATTTCTCATATACCAGACGCGGTATCCTAAAAAGCAACGGTTATATCGGCACAATCAACACAATCGTACGTCAACGTGTGATGAAAAATGACCAGAATTTTAGGCCATGAAAATTCAATGAAATTCATAGTATCATTGTGATTTTTACGGCTAATTTTATTTTACACGTTCATTGCGACCCTTTAATCAGACCGATTTTTACACACCATTTTATTCGGAATCCAAACTAATAATATGACTGTGCGTTTGTTTGCAACTTTTTCACACTTAGTTAATGCAATCAAGACTCAAACGATATGCATGAGTATAAGTAAACATATTTAAAATTAGTATACGTTATTTTTACAATTATAAACTTTAAAATTACTGAAGAACCTACTTGTTTCTCCGAAAAATTCACACCAAGCCTAATAAAATAATTGAAATTTTTATAAGCCTCAGACTCCATATGTTCGATGTGAACAGATTTATCAACATAGTTCCACACACTAAATCAAAAAACTACTCCGATAAATCTGGTCTCCTATGAAGTTATTCGACATGTGGTAATTTTCAAGGTACAATTCACAGAAGAATAACACCAGATGCGTAACAATAAATACACCATGCCCAGTGATTATTTAGACCTAATGTACATTACGTCTGTTAGCATTCCAGCAAATTAACCATTTAGAATAGCAACACACTACCTTCAATTATTTTTACGCAAAACAAAACGAACTCACGAGTTGTAGACATGCGTGCGTATATCTAAGGTAAATAATGGATTGCTTTCTAAACATTGGAATGGAATTTGTAAATATCTTCCGTCAACAATTTTACTGTACCATGAAATTATGCATTTACTTTGAAAAAACATTCCTAAAATAATGAATGTTGTTTATAAACAATATAATTATGAGTTGTTCTAACGTGAGGGCGTTTTCCGACTTTTTACCATGACACATTACATGTCATGGTAATACATGAGGATTACCATGACATGTAATGTCAATGTAATGTATATGAAAATAACACTTATTAAAATTGGTTACCACAATAAAGGGTTCAGACATGATCAAAAATGGACAACGAGTTGCTTTTAAGATTAATCATTAGTTCAATACTAAGTGGGGCCTAATGAAGCTCTATTTATTAGAACTCACATTCCATATGAAAAATGAAAATCATTTTAAATGATGAGATTAAGTAGTAGTCAAAAGTTAACTTTTAACTTTTGTGGTAGAAGGTACCTTTTACGGTTCGACTCCGGAGACACCACAGCCACACCTATGTCTTATAACAGCAGTGTTCATGTTGCTGTGTTGTGGTTTGGAGGGTGTGGTCAGGGAGACAAACTTAATCGAGGCGTTCAAACTTAGTCGTCAGGGGTAGCAACATATTTGTGGTCGACCGAAGAAAGAACTTCGATCCTGTCTTGTTACTGATCCTGTGGTTACATATGTCCATGGGCCGCAGTAACCACTTACAGATGGCTCGTTTGCTACGTCACAATCATAAAAAAAACAGAAATCATTTCACATTTTATATAACTTTTTGTAGACCAATTCTATGAGATCCATGGGGGAATTTATGCAAGTTTCCGTGATCCAGCGTTTACTTTGTCAAGATCTAGCTATACTAGTAACATAGACATGGAATTTTAGACATTTTGTCTACTTTGTTAATAAATAAATAATTTAAGCGGCAACAGCCCAATGGGTTTGATCGTCACTCCCCCATTGCACTATTGACGTGAACCCACTCCTAACACAAGCCTTTGAGCTTAGCTGGAGTGGGGATTACTAGTATGTATTACCATGCTAGTCGTTTTTTTATACAGGTACATAAAAAAGTTCTGATGATTACATTACATCTGATGATACATACTTTTTTATACTCTGTCTATGTTTTTTTGGATTCCAAGTTTGTAAGTGATTAGCTGGGCCCGTTTTGTTTGCTATGAGTCAATGTAAAACAAATGCTCTTAGTTACACAAGCGGTGCTCGGTTTCGGGTAATGGCCAAACGGAACATTAACTTGGGCTATATAGTGTACGTATTTTCCGTTGACACTGATAAAACATGTTAATTTTAACTGACACAGAGGTAAGGCTATGAAACCGCTCTAACTGTAGTTGTTATTGTGGTGCTAATGCCATTCTAGCCTGTGGTATTTAGGGCCTAAATGCGTATACCAATTTTATGTAGTTTTACTGTTCTGTCGTAGATACCACCACACCTGTGGCAAACCGAACTCCTTTTTATATTTAAGAATTTCAATTTGAAACATAGGAATTCATGTATTTGTTTTATTTTTTTATTACGTTGTCAAACCCCGTCAAGAAAACCCGAAGTGAATTCACCTGGCTATTTTTACATATATTCCATCCTTCTGATCCCTCGCCGTTCCCTACAACACCATCCTTTAAAGTACGTGTTATTTATTTAAATGAAGTAGTACTTCTTTTCTGCCTGAATATATATTGAATTTGTTTTCTTTCTTATGCTGTAAGTGGTAATAAGTTCTTGGCGGTCACACTTTATTTTTTGCTAAATAAACTTTAAAAACAAAATTCTTAAACGATACATAGTTCAGACACAGAAGTAATGAAATAATAATAAGATCAAGAAAAGGCAGTTATAAATAGGTACAGAATATAAAAAATAAACTGGACCTTTGGAGAATAATAAGATAAAAAGTGAGCATAACTGAATTGGAATGAAAACACTAACTCAATTGTAGATAAAGGCGGTCCAAATAGCAGACGTGATAGGAATGTAAATACAATGATAAATTCTAAACATGAATTACTTCATGATGGAATAGGGTTGAAGTAGTTCCAGCGATTGACATCGTTTATAGTGGATCCCTTGGGGTTCACTGAAGGGCCGCTTTATGACCGAGAACTGATTTGAGGAGACGTTTCAATTTCAATTTCAACGCGCGGATGGAGTAAATCGTACCTATTTTTTACTGCAACGTACTATATAATTAAGATAAAATATAATTAAGATTTATATATTTATACTTACTCTTACTTACACTTAACATTTAGTGTTTGTTTCATAAAAATCGGTTCATAATAAAAATGCTGTGGGACGGGGACTGGGAGTACGAAGTGCGCCGGGCCAGCTAGTGTACAAATAAAAGTTCTATTAAACTATTACTATAGACAAGAAAATTTGGGAAAGGTGGTATTTGCTATTTGATTTGATTTAAAGTCTGCACCAGATAATTTGTTTGCTGTAAGCCGAAGCCTACCTCCGAGCTGAATTCTAAGCAGTTTCCAATATCGTGTCACACACATATGGCACTTCATTTACATACATACAATTGTGCTCCTACTTTCATACTTTGATTTAGTATGTTCAAAGTGCGGAATGTTGGTGAGTTATGACATGACATTCATGTCATAACCAATTATTACCAAGAGTCTTGAGCGAAGAAGGCTTTTACGAAGTTTGTTAGTTTACCTACCTGATATGACCTTTGCTAATTAAACCCCGTGTTTAGAATGCGTTTTCACTAGTTAGAACTAGTTTTAAATAAATGCATTGTTAAAACTAGTTCTAAATAGTGCTTAATAACTAGAACGTAGCAGCGAGAACACTTTTGTTATAAGGCAGATACGAGTATAGGCGTGGCCACCGCCTCAGGAGTCGAACTGTTAAATGTTCTACCACCTTCAATATTTATATGTTTTCTTATGATTATATTAGAATATTACGATTGGATTTTATTCGCTTTATTTTTTTTATTTTAAAAATAAAAATAAATAGTATTAAACCACAGCGAAAAATATTCTTTAACTCTCACGATATTATATTATGGACAATGATAAACAATTTTTCTGTTGATACAAAATTGTATAAACAGGAAGCTTGTTCAGTGCTATTATAAAAAATATATTCTGATGGCTTTATGCGATAGGCTGCCATGAAAATGGTTATGCTAGGACAACAAATGTTTCTGGCATCATATTTGAAGCGCGACATATCGAATTTTTAACGGAATAAATAAAAATACTCGGTATACCGTGCTTATGAATGATATTCATTTTTCGTACAAGTTATATCAGTGATTCACTCTCTTCGTCTATACTGTGTACTAACAATATGGGTTCCTCGATTGATATTGGCATGAAATCAAATAACATTTTTTCTTTCTTCTCTCAATATTGTATAAAAGTAAAATACCAAGAAGGAAAATGTTATTGGACGTATAGAATAAGTTAGGTATCTATTAAATCTAACATTACTGTCAGAAATAGGATAAACATAAAGTTAAAACTTTGTTTTTCCACGATCAATATATACAAGTACTTTTTGTGAATTAGATTCACAGAACGGCCGGGCTATGTATCGCATCATCATCGTCATCTAGTTAGTGATCTCTGTCAGGGTGCATTCTCCGCTCGTGTGTTATATGTTTTGTGGAAGATTCAAATATGTACTCATGCTTAAAACTGTACTGTCGCCTAGTGGTCTAGCTAGCTGTCGGCTGGTTGAGAATTATTTAAAAAAGTTTCCTCCTACTCAAACTCTAAACAATGGAGCTTTTTATTTTTCTATGGAGCCATTGGTACTCCTTGATATTTGCCCAAGTAAGAGATCCAAATTCCCCACATCAACGTTCATTTCACGACCTATATGGCACAATGGTCATCATGCCGGACTGCCTTTCGAAAGGTCCTGGGTTCTATTCCCAGCGAGGCAGAAATTTGGATGATGAGTTTAAATTTCTGCTCTCGGTCTGGGTGTTTGTGTTGTTGTATTTGTGCGTTATCCATGGCACCCACGACACAGGATATCCTAGTGCGGGGCTATGAGTGTGAAATCGTTATTTATTTACAGTCGTAGCGTAGGAACCCATGTGTCGTGTCATGTTAATGAACTCTTGTGTGATGTAATGTATAAAAGATAAATATTTGTGTGTGTCAAATATACGTGTAATGTTTTTTTTTACTAATCTTGTATCAGAAACCTAATATTGTATATAATAATGTATTATTATATAAAATATGAGGTTTCTGAATTTCTAGTCCGTATAAACTTTAAATGTGCCAAATTTTTAACTCCTCCATGCAATTGTCGTAAAAAGCGGTTCAAAG